>JZKD02S1772298.1:882548-894378 GCA_000966675.3 Picea glauca
GGGATATAAATGAAGGAGTTCAGACAAGAAGGAAATTGATTAAAGACTCAGAACAATCTCATGTTTCCTTTTTATCTATGATTGAACCTAAAATTTTTGAGGAAGCTAGCCAGGAGGATAATTGGATTAGAGAAATGAATGAAGAGCTTGATCAAATTGAGAAGAACAATACTTGGGAGCTTGTCCCTAGACCTGAAGATAAGAATGTAGTAGGTTCCAAATGGGTGTTCAAGAATAAAATGAATGAAAAAGGACAAGTAGTTAGAAATAAATCCAGATTGGTCTATAAAGGATATGCACAAGTTGAAGGTCGGGATTTTGATGAAACTATTGCACCAGTGGCAAGATTGGAAGCTATTAGAATGTTTCTTTCTTATTCATGCCATAAGAACTTCAAAGTTTACCAGATGGATGTTAAGTCAACATTTCTTAATGGAGATCTAGAGGACGAAGTATATATGGAGCAAGATGAAGGATTCTTATTGACAAATAATTCTAATTATGTTTGTAAGCTGAAGAAGGCCTTATATGGACTAAAACAAGCACCATGTGCTTGGTATTATAGACTAGACAAATTTCTACAAGAAAAAGGGTTCAAGAAAGGTACTGTTGACAGTAACCTTTACATTAAGTCTGAAGATGATAATTTACTAGTTGTTTTGGTTTATGTAGATGATATTATTTTTAGCTGTACTAATGAATCATATGTCTAGTGGTTTTCTAATTCTATGAAAACAGAATTTGAAATGCCCATGATAGGAGAACTGTCATATTTTCTTGGCTTACAAGTAAAACAAAGCTCTGCAGGAATTTTTATTTCTCAAGAAAAATATTTGAGAGAAATGTTAAAGAAATTTCAGATGGTAGATTCTTCTACAGTTAGCACACCTATGGTGGTTGGTTGCACGCTGAGTAAAGATTGTTTCTCACCTGATGTTGATCAAAGGACATATCGCTCCATGATAGGCAGTCTTCTGTACATCACAGCATCCCGTCCTGATATAATGCAAGTTGTTGGAATGGTAGGTCGTTTTCAGTCTGCTCCTAAACAAAGTAATTTGGTAGCTGTCAAAAGGATATTTAAATACTTAAAGGGAACAATGACTTATGGTCTGTGGTATCCTAGAAATCAGAATTTCCAGTTAACTGCTTATTCAGATGCAGACTGGGAAAACTGTGTTGATGAGAGAAAAAGAGCCAGTGGAGGAGCATTCTTTCTGGGTGACTCATTAGTTGCATGGCTTAGTAAAAATCAAGGATCCATTTCATTATCCACTATAGAGGCAGAATACATTGCTGTTGCTACCTGTTGCACACAAATCTTATGGATGATACAAACTCTTGCAGATATGAAGGTAACTTACACTGATCCTATTCCAATTCATTGTGATAACACCGGTGCCATTAGTGTCTCCAAGAATCCTGTTCTTCATTCCAAGACCAAGCATATTCCAATCAAGTATCATTTTCTCACAGAAAAAGTTACAAACATAATTGTTCAACTGAATTATATACCTTCTACAGAATAGATTGCTGATATCTTTACTAAACCATTAGCAGCGACCCCCTTTGAATATCTTCGTCAAAAGCTGGGGGTTATAATCTCTTGTGTCTAATTTGATTCACCTGGTCAGGGGGAGTACTTATTGAATATCTGGTGTATTTCCAAGATGCTTATAGTCGACAGGGGGAGTATGTTTTGCAACCAGATCAGGGGAAGAGTGTTTCTTCTTTGACATTGATGTCAAAGGGGGAGAAAAGAGTTCGAGAGAGTCAAGTTTGGAGAGTCGAGTTCTAATTCATGTGGGTGCTTGTGTTGCCATCAATGCCAAAGGGGGAGATTATTGGAAAATATTTAATAGACAACGAATGCTTGTCATTGATGGCAAGTACAACAGTGGAGATGGCATGAGTACAGGAAGTTTGTAATCGACAGACAAACAGAAGATAAGTTCAGAGAGGTCAAACGATTGAAGGTGAATGATTAAAGGCAGTGAATGATCGAAGGCAACACAACATTGATCGAGTAATCAAAGAATCTCTGATCATTGAAGAGGAGGATAGATCTCAGCCATCAGATCCAATCACAAGATCTGACCATCGTTGGATCAAGAAGAACCCGCACATCCTTTAAGGTACAAGGAGAAGCGGGCGTAATCGCGATATGAAAAATCGTGACTTAATCTGAGCCGTCAGATCAAAGTTTGATCTAGACCGTTGTTTCCATCCCATGTCAGAGTTTCGGGGATCGAGAGTTGGAGATGTCAAAGTTTCTTAACATAAGGAATCCCGATATCGCGATATGCGAAATCGTGATTTAATCTGAGCCGTCAGATTAAGGTTGAAGCTGGACCATTGATTCCATTCCATGTCAGAGTTTCGGGGATCGAGAGTTGGAGATGTCAAAGTTTTTTAACATAAGGAATCCCGATATCGCGATATGCGAAATCCCGATTTAATCACATCCATTGAATCGAGATCAGATCTAGACCGTTGATCCAACCCCATGTCGAAGTTTCGTGAATCGGGACTTTGAAGTGACAAAAACACTGGACATCAAGGATGTCGAAATCGCGATATGCGAAATCATGATTTTATCACAGCCATTGAATCGAGATCAGATCTAGACCATTGATCTGACCCCATGTCGAAGTTTCGTGAATCGGGACTTTGAAGTGACAAAAACACTGGACATCAAGGATGTCGAAATCGCGATTTAATCTCAGCTGTTGAATAGAGATCATATTTGGACCGTTGATCTAACTCCATATAGGAGTTTCGCGAATCGTGACATGGAGAGGCAAAGAACCCAATGCAAGAAGAATGCCGAAATCGTGAAATCACAATTCAATCATAGCCATTGAATCAATCAGATTTGGACCATCGAATCATAGGACATGTGGCAAGTGATTGAAATTTCGTTGACTTGGGGTCAATGAAGCATAGTGTAGAAAATCACGAAATGAGAAATTGCGAAAGCAGTTTTTTGCATAGGTGCTTGGTTATGACCATAATCCTATTGGGGAAGGAGCTAGTGTAGAAAAGTTCTGCATCGGGACTTCGAAAATCGTGAAATGAAGTGTCGAGACAATCAGCACAGGATTGTCGAAATGTTGAAACCCGATTTAAAGGCAATCTCAATAAATTTCATCCAATGACGCAGATAAATGGGAATATGATCGAAGGGTTACTGTTCTCTCTCTCACAGTTAACTTTTCAGTTACAAATCTGTTAGTGAAACAGACTCATGATTGCCAAATAGTTGGCGTTTCAGTTGCTTGGACCGTGGTCTTTCATTTTCTGAAGAGAATGTGAAGTGGAACGGTTGTGGAGGCATGTATAAAAGAAAATGAGATAGAATGTGTCTGGTTAATCGTTCTACATGAAAATAAATGAAGCTGTAAGAAACGGAAAACGAGAGCATGCGCAGTGTGAGATTGAAAAGATGCGCAGTGTGAGATAAAGCTCAAAAAAAGTGTAACAGATGATGAAGAAAACATGAAGCAGAGCAGAATGATAGAACGAGTTGATGCAGACCAGACCTGTTGAACAGACAGAGGAAGAGAAGAACAGAAGAACAGTTTGTAGAAGACCGGATTTACAGAACAAAGAAAGATCGGTAAGAATTGATTCATCTGCATAGTTGACTGCTTATTTATTTATTCTATTCTAGGGAGGTTGGGAGGTGCTCGAGAGGACTATTGTCCTCAGAGGTTCAAGTGAGAGCTTAAACACAGTAATTTGTAGCTTCCATCTAGTTGTAGCCAGAGAAATCAGAGTGGCGCAACGGAAGCGTGGTGGGCCCATAACCCTCGGTAAGAATTGATTCATCTGTATAGTTGACTTCTTATTTATTTATTCTATTCTAGGGAGGTTGGGAGGGGCTCGGGAGGATTGTTGTCCTCAAAGGTTTAAGTGAGAGCTTGAACACATGATGTTGTAGATTCCATCCGGTTGCAGCCAGAGAAACTAGGGTGGCAGGGTGGTGCAAGGGAGAACAAGTGTTCTCTGTTATACAGGTTGGAGCCTGTGTAACTAGAGGTTGGTGCTTCCATCCAGTTGGTGCTGAAACATATAGGGAGTTGTTGCTTCCTTCTAGTGGGTGCTAGAGAAACCAGAGAGTAGGTTCTCTCAAACAAGTTGCAGCTTGTAAAACAGAGATAGCAGCCTCATATAGAGTTGGATATCAATTAAATATGATGTACACAACTTAAAAGACTACCTATCATTTCGAAGAAGAAGAGGTTTTCTCCCTTTATGGGTTTCCTCGTGAAAATATATCTCTCTGTATACCTTATGTGTGATTGATGATTTTTAATTTTACTGTCCATATACTGTATAATGTTGATGATCACTTGAAGAAAGATTAAGAATGTTTTAACAGATTTAAGATTGTTTAAGCTCAAAGACAACTAATTCACCCCCCCTCTCAGTTGTGTTAGTAATTTCAACAATGTGAACTACACGAAAGATAAAGTGAATGATACTGGGTCGAAGTGAGAAGAAGAGCATAAAAGACGGTGCGAAGTAAGAGAAAGCAGGTTTTTGAATGAGAGGATTGAGGATGATAGATCAAAAAGGAAGATGGATTGTGGAAAACTCATCAAGTGAAGAAAGCCACCATTGGATGCTTTGGAGCACCGCGGGAGAAGGAAGGAAAGACAAGCAGGAGAAGCTCTAAAAACGCGGGTCAAGTTGACCTAGGGATTTGGTATCTAGGGTTTTTTACACTTAGGTATCTACCTAAGACTGTCGGTGAGTGATTCTAATGTATAAATAAAGGTCTAAAGGACCGAGGATGGGTTGGTGCTAGGTTGGTTGAGAGTCATTGTTGTTGTGTGATCGAGTTAGTACTATTGTGTGAGAGAGAAGTATTGAGTGTAAGAGCCTTCTGGTATTGTAATATCTTCAGTTGGGTGCGAAGATCGACCCTACATCTAGGTGCACAGGAAGGGGGGGACAGAGAGGAGAAGAGAGAAGATCTATTAGCTAAGAGTGTAGACAAGAACTGTATGCTTTCATCTTAATATATTATAAATAACAGTTCTATGGACGTAGCCCTAGGGAGTGGGTGAACTACGTATATCTTGTGTTATGTGTGATTGATGTTGTGTTCTCTGTCATTTGATATGCTTCTATTGTGCTATTGTGTTAGATATAAAGTACAAATTACACAGTAGGCTTAAGGAATATAAGGAATACTAGGTTATTGTGTGTTGTTGCTTTGAATCCACTTTTCATTCCTTCTGGTTGTAGACACCTGTGTCCTGCAAGCCCCTATAGCTACTTCGGGTGAGACTGCATCTGCCTCATAGGTGTTGCCGAAAGGGCCAGTAGTTAGGGCTTGTTGGTGCGCTCTTGAGTATTGAAACCTGGGTCTGCCCCTATGCCAACAAGTTTCACTTACACTGGTTAGTTTCTCTAGTGTCGATTGGCATTAGCGGTCCTTCCTACTAGATAGTTTACTGCTTGATTTTGTCTTTAGGAAATGTTTTAGTGTGTGCTTGGTGTTCAACGCTAGTCAAGATTTAATATTTCGGTTGATCATTTCACAAAGTAGATTATCAATATCTTCGTCAATCGCAAAGGCTTCGGGGCTTGTCACCAGTTACATTGGAGCCACCTCTGCCACCATTGCGGTGAAGACTTGACCAAGAAGGGTCATTTGAAGCAATCCGGCCACAGGAAACTGTGCCTGAGCATGATCTGCGAGGAGAATTTCTGACTCCAGAGGAACCTACTATTTTTTACCTTGAAGAAGAGGCTCTCAGGCTAGATAACCCTCTGATTACTGACTTGTTGATGTCGATCTTGATTTATATTGTCCCTCCGAAGGTGACACCTTCTGAGCGCCAACTAGTCCTACAAGCGACAATGGAAGTGAATGTTGCTACTTCATTTAAGAGTCATCATACTCCCGTTATGGCTACTACCAGAGGGGGCATCCTACATCCTCTCCCACCTTCACCAATAAGGACCATAGTGGTATCGACTCCCTCTACTTCAGGTAGTGGTCTGATACCATTATCACCTTTAACCACTGCTCCGTTTACTTAGAGTGCGACGGGCCCTCCCTTCCCATTAGGGATGCATGACTTTGATTCAAACTTAGGTCCTACTTACTCAAACTTACAGACCATGGGTCTAGGGGTAGGGAGCTCAAATGCTCCCATGCAAGGGTTAACTGGGGGTGATTCTGTCACGTTTAATGTTATCCCTTATGGTGGGGGTCATATACCTCCTCTGTCCCCTTCGCTCGATGGTGATTTTCAGGATCCAATCGGGCCAAATGCTAATTATAGCTTGTTTGGTGGAGGTAGTTTAGAACCTTCATATTATACAACACTAGAGGTATCTATGTCATTCTCTTTGTTCTATGCATTTGGGAACAATGATTTTTCTTCGGTTGTTGTCTCGGCTAGGGGAAAACCCAGTTTTTTTCAAAAAAACCCGGTGGGAGGTGTTATCCCTTCACAGGGAGTGAGGACTAGAGTCTTCTCCACATAAGGTATTTTGAATACTTAGCAGGGATCAATTCCCTCGCAAGGGATTTCAGTTGGGGGAAACCGCTTCCATGCTCAATGGAGCCCCGGGAAGGGCTCTGTACCGATGCCCGTCGAATTAGCTAGGGTAATCCCATTCCAAGGTCCTCGGAATACAATGTAGGGAGAAATCCCCGCACAGGCTATGTCATCCAATTTAGGGAGTCAACCAATGATACCCCGATAGATGTAGTTTCCCTATGCTGGTCAAGGCCATGATTTTTACCAAAACCCTAGCCAACAGTCCAACTTTTCCTGGCAGCCTGGTGCAAGTCAAACTCCAGGACCCTCTTTTCCTATAAATAGTTCACAACTGAAACTATCATTTTTGGAAATGCTACATCTGCCAGACTTTTCAAGATTATTGAATGACCCAATTTATCATGATATACGTTGGCCCCCATGCCGACTAAGTTTCCCTCATATATTTTGAAATTTGAAGGCAAGCCTGGTGAATATCCAGGTGATCATGTGACAAATTTTTATTTATGGTTCTCATCAAACTCACTGAAAGACGACTCTCTCTAGTTGTGCCTTTTTCAATGCACTCTTATAGGGGGTGCTGTGAAATGGTATATTGAGCTCGACCTCTCGAGGTACTCTTACTTCAACGACTTGGAAATGGTATTTTTGAACCATTTTCAGTTACATGTGAGATACGATGTCAGCACTAAATTGCTGGCCAACCTTGAGAAAACCAAGGATGGCCATATCTCTGATCATATACAAAAATGGTAGCATAGAAAGAGCTTAATCAAGGTCAAGGTACCTCTTGATTTCTTTCTTGAGTGGTTCCTGAAGTCTTTGGTGCCCTTCATATTCAAGGACTTAGTGCCTTTTGGAGTGTTTTTAGACGAGGAGGCGATTATGAGAGCGCAACAACTTGAACTGATCTACTCTCAGTCCATCATGCTATATGAGATTTTTCCAAATGCGCCATGGTCTACTCTTGATAAGGCCAAGAAACATTATGGACCCCATGTCGATGATATTGTGGGCTCGATGCAAAGCAATTCCACAGACCTATTTTTAAATTAGTTGCAAAAATTGTCGATACAACAGACTGTGGCCAACTAGGCTTCATGTTTGGATGTTCCCCCTACCCAGAAGTCATATGTACACAGTGTGAAGTTGATGAATCCCAAGGCTAACCAGGAGCCTGAGGGAAAGAAGAAACAATGGAATAATAAGGGTAAAGGGGATAAAAAGGATAACAATAATGTTGGCGGAGGGAAAATGGAGAAGACGAATTCGAAGTATCCATGTAATATTTGCACGGAAGACCACATGACTCATCTATTCCCTTGACTTGTCGAAGCTTAGAATATATTAGTGCACCAACAACCTATTGTGATGATGAAACCTTTTCCACAAGGGGAAAAAATAGCTCAAGCTTCAACATCCACAAGCGCGACAAGGGGCAGTCAGGGACCCCCCACACCTACTAATAACAACCCCACCATGAATATTTACATGATGAATGGAAAGGATTATTTAACGACTAGTGCACAAGACTACAGAATGCCAGAATCTCTTGAGAAGGTAAATTAATCCACTAACCCACCACCTCCTCTCCAAATCGAGAAGGTGGGGGAGAAATGATGAATCACATTCCTAAAGGTGTGTTTAAGAAGGATTCTCATAATCCAAATGTGAGGGCCAGCAAGAAATACTCCATTATAGAAGATTTGGCATAGACCCCTTGCACAATGTCTACTTTGGAAGTCATCCAGAGTTTCCCCTTGCAGAGAGAAGCTCTATTGTAGACCTTGGGAGCGACAGAGACTTGCAACCCAAAAGATTTTGTTTTCGATCCAACTGACTTGAAACCCCATCTTCTATACCATGTTCCTTTTCAGATAGTAGTGGCTCACACCATGAAATATTTTACGTGGAACATTTTTTGTATAGTGGTTGATGAGGTTTCTTCGACTTGCGTGATGTTGTTGTCATGTTGGAAGGCCATTGGCTAGCTTGGGTTTTCTCCATCACCTACGTTGCTTATGGAATTTGACGGTCGGACGTTTAAACCACATGGAATTATTCCTTCCTTCCTCATGTAGTTGGGAGGAAAAATCATATGTGTCTAATTTGAAGTGGTCGATGTGCCTCTCGACTATAACCTATTTTTAGGAATAAGTTGGACTTATGCTATACATACAGTGGTTTCTATGCTTTTTAGAGTCTTGGGTTTTCCGCATGAGGTCCAGATTATGACCATTGACTATTTTTCCTTCTCCCATATTGACCCTTCATCAATGTCTTCGATGCTCCCAATGATTGATAGTTCACAACCTGACACTGTCAACATAGGTGTTGTTTTGTTTCCATCATTCATGGGAAATTTTGATTACCCACCACCTTTTGGCGATGTAAATATTTTATCGGTTGTTCCCGACCAACTGAGGGTTGCAATTGTACAAGTGTTGTCATTTCGAACGAGCTACTTTAACGATCCGTGGAATTTACCTTCCTCATCGGCCTCGATGGGAGGGACATGGAATCATGGCATGGTCATGCCCTTGTCCATGGCTAAGTTTGTGTACAACATTGTCCAATAGACTTCGGCCAACCTTGATCTGACTCCCACACAAGAGTTACATATATTTCTCGAGTTTATTTGGGCTCAATATTATCTTTCCACTCAAGATTGTTTAGACTTGCTCTTTCTCTCTGACGAGGTGATTCCTGAGGTAATGAATGGTATAGACAAACCGTGGGATGCTCTACATCATATATATTACTTCATTCTCGAGTTAAGGAGAGTAGAGGCAGGAGTATTCGTTTCAATCTTGAATGGATATAATTCTTGTCCTATCAATCCTATGGATAGGCACAGCGTTTACACCAAGGGTAACATGGAAAGCATCACTACAACGATTCCAATAGATATCTCCAAAAACCCTGGCATTGTGGAGAATTTTTTCGTTGGAGCGGATTGCTCCCCCAAAGAAATTTGAACTTACATCGAGTTATTCAAATAATTCTACGACAAGTCTAGGCATCAACAAATTTGACATCAGGCACAAAACTATCTTATACTCGATGAAACTTTGTATCATTGAGCCATGGATTGCATTCTTCGGTGATGCCTTATCCATGAAGAAGAATAGCTTGTTTTGAAAGACTGTCACACTAGAGCATGTGACAGTCATTTGTCAGGGTTGGAAACAACCCAACATATTCTATGTATAGGTTAGTTCTAGCCCTTGTTAATCAAGGATTGTGTTAAGGTGGTCAAGAAGTGACACTTGTGCCAGATCTTCTGTCGAAAGATGTGGGCACATCCTGCTCCTATGTTTCCTGTCATTGTTGTTGGTCCTTTCACCTAGTGAGGGATTGACTTCATTACATATCACCCGACCTCAACCAGAGGGAATCATTACATCATCATAGTAGTAGAATACTTCACAAAGTTGGTCGAAGCTATGCCAACATTTAGTAATGATGGTGAAACTGTGGATCTTTTCATCTTTAATCAAATACTAGCAAGGTTCAGTATCCCAAAGGACATTGTCACTGACCATGGAATTCACTTCCAAAAACAAATGATGAATGAGTTAACGTCAAAACTAAGGTTCAGAAAAGAACATTCGTCACCTTATTACCTACAAGAAAATGGTCAGGTTGAAGCTATGAATAAGTCTCTCAAGACTATTCTTCAGTGTACAATCAATTCTACCAAGTCAAATTGGAATTTGATGTTGTACTCAACGTTGTGGGCCTATCGAACGTTTGTGAATACTACCCCTATTTTTTCACTTTTTCAACTCGTATATGGGTTGGAAGTAGTCGTACCTATTGAGTGTTAGATTCATTCTTTAAAGTTGGTAGTGGAGTTACTACCGAACACTTCACCACTTGAGGAACTCCTACTATATCTTGAGCAGCTCGATGAGGAGCGTCGTGATGCATCCTCAACCAATGAGGCTCATAATAAATGAGTTAAGTGTCAGTATGATCAATCTGTTTTTCCTCGGATTTTCTCCAAAGGTGATCTTGTCCTGGTCTATGATCAAGACAAAGATCCCTTGGGGACAGGCAAGTTCAAACCCATGTGGTTCGAACCATTCATTGTAAAAGAGGTATTGAAGAAGGGTTCTTACCATCTGGTTAACTTTTAAGGAAACATCTTGGCATATCCTATAAATGATCTCTACCTCAAGAAGTATTACTCTTAGGTTGGTCACCTAGGTTGCTTCTTGTATATACGTATAGCTTCGTATACATTTTTTTGTCTTTTTTGTTTTGTGGATGTGTAGTTATTTATGTCTTGTTTTTCACTATGGTAGATGTTAAGTGAATAAGAGGTGTACTTTGGGTTTGTGGACAACACTAGCTAACAAAATCAGAGGCTTTCTTCCTCATCTCGGGTGATTTTCACACCTAGAGGCCAATTGCTATCTTTCAGAGTTATTTGTATAGGTGATGCTACAAACAATATTGTTGAATACAGTGCAGTGATAGAATTACTTCGTGACATGTCATCTCTCACCTCCGGGTTTACTTAGATTCTCAGCTGGTTGTGTCCCAGTTAAATGGGGTTTATCGCGTTTATGATCCCACTCTGCACCAACAATTCCTTAGGTTACGTCTCTTAGAATGTTATTTTGATTACATTACGTATATCCATGTTCCTAGGAGATTTAATCATATAAAAAATACAGTAGATAATCAAATATTAGATTGGCATATTGCAGACACATAAAAATAAAAGCACACACATACACATGTACATACATTTTTAAAATATGTCATCAACAAGACATAAAAAATGTATATATATATATATATATATATATATATATCCAAAAGGTGTCATGAGTACACAGGTGGGCATGAACTCCTCAAAAAGTGTTCAGTATACATCGTTCAGATTATGCCCTAAAAAAATACATATACAAAAAGTTCCCTCAGCACATCAATGGTCTATACTATCAATGGACAAACGTTAGAATAGTTGGACCCAAGTTTGAGGCACCCTTACTACATGAGGTTGCATAGAAGGTGGGAGATCCTCGATCTCATCCATTGGTACAGTACGAGTAAGCACAGTGAGGTTGTGCACCACTCATCTCAGGAATCTATCAGCCTCTCTGGTTGGGGTTCCCCTTGTAGCTATTGGTCCTGTGACTATTGATGGTCCTGCCTCTGGTCGAGTATGTCATCGAATCCTGGAAAAGTCTGTTGGTCGCACAGGTCCCACATTTGTACATGACAAATACAAAATTCAGTACCTTACACACATATAAAAATGATATATATAATTTTTTTTTTTTTTTTTTTTT
>JZKD02S1772298.1:894394-932039 GCA_000966675.3 Picea glauca
TTACCTATCCCGCCTCGCTCCTCGCTAGGAGGCATAGGCATGTCTGGTTATCTGGTAAAGTTGATCCCAACATAAGGTTAATCCTAGATCACTGAAATTTGTCATGCCCACCAGTCAAATAAATTTTTGTCGAAGACCTCTATGGTCCTCCCTCCACCCTGTCGTTGTAGCAATGTTGCCCACCGACATACTGTTGGGAAGGATTCCACATGCCCTTGTTCCATCTCTATCGGACTAAGATTGGGCACCCTCTTGAATAAAAAGGAAAAGAAAATGGCACCGAACCTGAAGTTCTTGTTGGTACACTCCCGACACTCTGTAAGTTGTCTCTTCATGCACATCAGCATGGTCATACTCCAGTAAAACATCTACGCCTCCAGACACTAAATGGCGCATTTCATGTGTGCCCAGGAGGCCTGATGTAGGGTTGTAGATCCATTAATGCACCCAATAAAGGGTAAGATCACACGCAAATATAGACTGGTGATATTGTGAATCAGAAACTGAGAACCTACCTTCTTAGTGCCAACCTCACAGTACATCTGGATATAATCCTCGATGTTGTAAGGCCTAGGGGGAAATGTCCTCAGGTTGACTAGTTCTTCTCTCCTCGAGAGGCCAGTCAATAAGAAGATATCCTATGTGGTGGGGTTCAATGATCAACCCTCTGGCACAAATTCCTTTGCATCTGGGTGCCAATAATCCACAAGAGAATTGAGTAGCCTAGGTTGTGTCCTCATGAATGGACACTGAAAAAACTTCCATAGCCCACATTGTTTTGGTGTGACAATGGATATAGGGTCCTCTTCAACCAAAAAATCAATGTCCTCGCGCTTCCTCTCCCTCTAGTGAACATACATCCTATTTTATGGTAAAGCAAAGGGGAGTTAGTACTTGCATTTTTTATTTTTTCAAAGCTTGCAAAGGTGTATGTGGGTTGTTTCATACATAGTCATGTATGTACATGGGCTGGTGGTTTCCTGCCTAAGTACATACATGAACTATCCCTCGACATCATGTGTACACGCATGACCACTCTTTTTAGGAGAGAGCGCCTCCTCAAAAACTAAAATTAATCCATAAAAGAAGTATTGAAATGCAAGAGGGAGGGATTTGTACATACTTGGTCCAAGTATAAAGTCATTTCGTCCATTGAAGCTCCCAGAATGAACTCTTTTAGTGAAGGGGGCTTTTCAACTTTTGGTTGATTTTCAAATTGCAATGGTAAAAATGAGTTGCTAACTTTTATTTATAGACCGTTTTGGCCCTTTTTGCCCATTTTTGACCCCCTTTGTCATTTTCCTACCTTAGTGATCAGTTGATTCCACTTCTGAGTTTCTTATTGGTCAAT
This sequence comes from Picea glauca, assembly GCA_000966675.3. Lineage (NCBI taxonomy): Eukaryota > Viridiplantae > Streptophyta > Pinopsida > Pinales > Pinaceae > Picea > Picea glauca. The sequence goes on from JZKD02S1772298.1 coordinate 895,746, forward strand.
CCGATACTCGTTTTCTTTTGGTTTGGTAATTTTGGGGATGGGTCACTTTTTGGGTATCCTTTGGTAAAAGTAATTTTTTCCCAACATTTTGCATATAAGTTAGGATTTCATTTCCACTTTCTGTATCTTGTTTTATTTTTCTCTTTTCCATAGGATCGACCCCACCGAAGTGTGACACATAACCTTCATTTCTGCTTTAGAAGAGTCGTAATTAGGTGGTAGAGACTACCTTTACATGGATTCCCTAGCTAAATCCTTCATGCATTTTGGATTCCATGGAATCAGTAATGACTATAGGCTTGGGAGGCATTATTAGTCATGTCATGATTACACGATAAAGCCTCATTCATTTGATGAACTACCATCCTAGGCCTTACCCTCGGGACTTCCAATTGAGAACGGTTTGTTGTCTTTCAAGATTGCTTTGAAATTAAAAAACAACATCCAATGAGACTATATTTATTCTTTTCAATCTCTTCTGGATTAACTGAGAAAAGTAGATCCCTGGAGTCTTCTTTAATCCCTTTTCAGACTCTCTAAAAATGAAAATATTGTCGAGTGATCTTGTTGCCCTTCATGCTCGCCAAAATCAAATTTGAAGGCACATATGTCTGGTGGTAGTTTACCCCTTTTTTGGTCCAGACGACTAATTTTATGAATAAAGGTATGCTCTAGGAACTTTCTTTTTCTAGGAGAGTATTCAGAGGCAAAATTTTAACCCCTTTTTCGGGCCTGAGGGACTAAATCTTTGAAAAAGGAATATTCTCCTTGGTTTTGGTCTATCACCTTTTTCGGGCGTTGGAGATTACTTACTAAAACGGAACCCCCCTGAAGTCCATATTTAATCTCTTTCCAGAATCCCTAAAATTGAAAAGATCACCGAGTGACCTTGTTCCTTCACACTCGTTAAATTGGTCCAAAAGAACATCTACTGGCATGAGTTTAACCCGTTTTGAATCTTGTAGATTATAATGGAAAACTTTATGCCTCGGGAGATTCGTCTCACCGAGATATTTCTCCTCAATAAATTTTAAACTTTTTTGGGCGAAGGAGACTAAACTCAGAAAAAGGTTGTGAGTCCATAGTTAAGCTCTTTTTAAACTCCTTAAAAGTGAAAGTATTTCTGAGTGATCTTGTATTTGTCACACTTGTTAAAATGGATTTGAATAGACATCTTTTAAGTGCAATTTTAACCCTTTTTCAAACCAACTGGAATATCTTTGAAAACATTACTCCCTGGAGTCTTCTTTTTGTGTTTTTTCAGACTCTCTAAAAGTGAAAAAAACTACTGATCTTACCCTCCCCGGGCTCATAAAAATTACATGGAAGAGGTATCATTGTGTCTTTCTTAATCAAATTTGCATATTTTCATATTCGGCATAATGTCGGCTTCATGTTTCTCTCAATTGAACCTTTGAATCATTCCTTATATGCAAGCCTTGTAGCACTTCTTTACTCTACGACTTGACACCTTGACCCATGGAGGAGTTTTCCTCAAGTGTCCTTTTCCTGCACATGTCTCCTTGCTCTGAGCATTAGTATGTTCCATGCACTTGGAACTAGTATGCTTCCTTGCGACACTTGTTCCTCCTTTGTAACGTAGCATTCTTTTATTCTTTTTCAAGCTCTTAAAAAAATTGAAAAAGACAAAAAAATCAAATATTCCAAAAAGAGGGGACAGGAAATATTCAATATTTTTTCAGTAGAACAGAGAGTCACCCTTGGACAAAGAACATCCTTTTGTTTGTTCGTCAAGCATTGGGATCTAGTATGACCTTATGAATTTTTTCTCGCTACATAGAGTTGTGTCGTCCTTCATTTGGTTACTCTTCCAAACACATGGAGAGTTTATGTTTCCTCATGCATCGCGAACTTATGTCAATGTCATGTTGCCTGAGTCTAATAATCTTTCGTTATTTTTTCCAAGGGAATTTTCACTCAACCTGATTTGGCATTTCTGTATTTTTTCTCTTGAATTCCACAAGTCATCCATCCCGAGAATCGAGTCAAGTCCAGATTCAAAATCGATGAAGTTTTTTTCTTGATCATTGCGATCCTCATTTATTTTCCCGATGAGTTTTTGAACACCTCGGGGTAGTGAATTATACACTCCCATTATACTCCTACCTGAGTTTTGAATATTTTGAAGTTGTTTCTCGATCTATGAATACCTCATCTCCATCAATCAAGAATCACTAGCTACTTGAAGATGGATACTATACTTGTATATCTTCGACTGATTTTGAGATGTAGTTCCACTATGTATTGCTTGCAGATACACTTTATATAGTTATATGACATGTATCTGTAGTTTATTTGATTGGAAGCCATGAATCAGTTCATCCCAAGCATGGGTATGCCCGCCTCAGAGAGATAATTATTATTTTGTAGATGGCACCTCTCGAACTTTGGTCCTGGGTTCACTTTATTTTGCACATTGGTGAAGATATTGTAATGTATTTAGGGAATTAGTTTCTCTTTTGACCTCACACATTAGGGGGAATCTATTATAGCCATAAAATTCCATATCCATGCATACATGGCCTTGGCCCTCTTACTTCCATATTTTTCCAAAGAACTGTTGAGGAGCTCTTCTTAAAAAACCAATTTTTAGAGCATGTGTGTGCCCTGCAACACTACATATTGCATACATACTCTTGCTACATGATATAGAACCCACTGAAATACACTTGTTTCACACTAAACAACTCGTGTATGCTTGCAAAAGTTGCAAAAATTAAAAAGTTGTAAGGAATTCAGTGAAATTCATGGGCTATTGGAGGTTTCCTAACCAATTCACCTGCTATGGCCTGTCACCCAACTGAATAACCATTCTTTTGTCATATAAAAGGAGGTTTCGGGATCTCATTTCACATCTAAGCATAAGAACACTAAAACTCTTGCCAATTTCACTTCGCTTCCTTCCCCAAGCTTTTGTTACATTTTGAAAGATATTGCCTCAGCATTCCCTCATCAACCCCTTCTTCCTCCATTCAATCCATTCCATTCCCTTGAGGTGATCAGAAGATTGAGAGAAGAGGCCTATTGAAGATTCACTCGGAGTATTGTAAGGAGGATCCCAGACCAGGTTCGCAGAACAATGGTTGACATAGATTGTAAGTTTCAGTCTTTCTTTGATGAATAAAATAATCTCTTTTCCCTATCCCAAATGATCATGTTTTGTGTATTCTCTTTGATTTATACTTAGCATTTGATATCTAACCCTAACTCATTAATAGAATAACATGCATGCAGTCCTTATTTTCCTAGATTTGGATGCAGGCCAACCTTGGGAGGAGACTTGCAGTCGTTGGAACTACAAAACTTGAGGAGATCATCACCAGATGTGGGATAAAAGGTATAGTTACCTGATATTCTCTCTTATTTATTTCTTTTCATTTTTTTTGGTATGTTTGGGGTAGATTAGAAAATAGGTTGAATTTTAGACGATCATTCGCTCTGTCTACATCTTAAACCCCGGTGTAATTAAATGGGGGATTTGCCCACTAGCATGAGTGTAGGGGATGAAACTTACCGAAAGACAAGATACCTATAAAAATAATACTATAGTAAAAATAAAGTGATGAAGAAAGAGGCCAAGAGTGAAACATTATTATATGCCAAATTATGAGATCTAGTGAAAGAGAGAAAGGGAAAGAGAAGCAATATTAAACACATTTCTTTGTCCAATGTAACCCACATTTTTTATATTCCAATGGTTCTTATTTGTACATTACAAAGATAGTCTATATCAACATTGATTAAATAAAACACTAAATAAATATATTAAATTAATGAATCCTTAGCTAATTATAACTATGTGTGTCAAACTAACTTTCTATTACATTAGATATTTACCATGAGATATCAATAAAACCATTTAAAATGTGCATCCTTGCAAACACCTAGGTACAATTTTTAATATCCATTTGACCTCTAACTACATTATCTAGAACAAAATGAAAGGTGTTTAGAAATATTATCATTATAGACTTGAAAACAAATGTAAAAATGTTGAACTTTCGTATTCATATTAGTAAATTTTCCTTTCAAATAATTTAGTGAAGCCTCAAGATGAGAACAATATTCTCTTTGTTACTTTTACTATGAGAAGGAGGAACCAAATGTATAAGAGGAAGTTAAAATACTACAAATATTTTATAATTAATCCTTGTTTGGTTGATGTAAACTGACTTTTCAACATTATGATATTAAATACCATGGATATTGTTAAAATTTAAACCACCACACATAACTTCCCTATTGAATGAAAAAATACCTTGAAATCAACAAATTTGTAAAATTTATGATAAAAAGGAGGTTACTAAGGAAAATTATTTTATTTTAACATGCCTTTCCCTAAATAATAAAAAACATACTCAAATTCTAAGTTGTAGGACTACTAAACCTATTGACATGCTTGGGATTTGTTCTCCATCAAGTTCATTATTGGAAATATGTATGCTCCTGACTTCTATATTGAAACTAGAAATGGTGGGATCGGGATCCAAATTAAGGATGTCATGGTAGACCAAAAAATCCATTAGAGTTAATAATAGTGTAGGTACGATATCTATTTAATACAACATGCACTAGGTTCACTACATTTTTATTATTAACTAAATCACATTAGGTACTTATCATTTGGTTATGATTAGGGTTTTTTATCTAGTTATAAATAAGGATGAAATCTTCTCAATGACTCAGTATTGGGTATGTTTTATTGGATCTTATCTCATTGAGAGGTTTCCCCCTCAAAGGGACAAGTGAACAAGAGTTGAATCTTTCCTAAACGAATCATTGTAAAGTGTTTATCTACCCACAAGGGTTTTAATCTTAAATAAATTATAGAGCATATTTTACATATTATTTGTAATTCAATATTAAGGGTGAAGGCTCATAAAAATTTCTATTAGAGATATTTCATAGGGATAAGAGAATATTTTTTTTTTTTACATTTTTCATGTTTTTTAGAGAAAAATTAATACTCTAAAACTTAGATCAAATTTTGAAGATTTTTTCTGTATAATCTAAAGAACAAATTTCATTTTGAATTCCTTTAAAAAAATACATGATTGAATTTTTTTTTCTCAAATTAGAGACGAGGAAGTGAATATATTATTGATTTAAAATGATCTATTTAAGGGTTTTTTAAGTGAAAACCATGGGCATTGTACATTATATATGTTTTGAGAGAGAACCTAAATTGTAACCAAACTAATGATTTGATTCATAATGGATATTCAAATAAGTATCACAAAAGTTATACTTGCTTCAATTTGGGGCCCCAAAACCCTTAAGGGAAATTCTTATGATGCAATTCTATATTTGTTTATGAACCCCATTGTAGTAGGGACATTACAATTTGACGCAAAGTTGTTATGCCATTTCCAAATTTGGATCATAATATAAATTTTGATCAATATTAAGGAAGATAGGGACAATTAAAATTCATAGCGTCCAAACCCTAATGAAACCCAAGAATGAAAATTTTGAGAAACAAAAACAATCAATATTGGATGGAATGGTTTAGAATCTTATAGGACATGGTCCAATAGTGTAAACATTTAGGGTATTTATATAATTAACAAGGAATATCATTTGAATATAGGAGAGTATAGAAGGGGCATATAAGTCTCATGTGATTTAAAGGAGGCATGGAAAGAATCATATATGGCTATATTTGATTTTTGGAAATAAAGAAACTTATATTTTCTCTTTGATGACTCTACTCCTCCATATGAATATAATATCCTATTGTTCCAGTCACTACAACCATGCTCCATTTCCCTTGTAATCCATTTGTAATTTTCTTTCAATAAATGGAGACCTTTAAATTTTTTACTGTGACAAGCTCCTTCAAAATTTTCATACTTATCTCTCAATGGAATCCTTCAATTTCCACCTCCCTCATTTTATACTTATCAAAAGGAAAATTCTTAAAAAATCCATTCAAAATATTTCTTTGGATTTTCAACAAAGTTGATCAAAACTCCTTCGATACACATTAGCAGAGTTACATTCAACTCCTATGATGTACATGTAAGTTTTAAATGTGTGAGGTAAAGAAATGCATATATATTCTTAAGAAAAAAAAAAATTAATCAATGGCTCATACACATAGTACACAAAGATTTATACCGGAAGCTCTCAACTAGGGAAAACCTTTCTTACTTTCATTATATCAAATTTCACCATTCACCATACAATATATATAATGTTTTTAGGTATTTCGTAGATACCAAAACCCTAATCCCTTAATCCTGGATTAATTTAGAAAAACGCTAAAAATAGCAAAAAACAGCCCCAAAAAAATTAAATTCAGGGTGTTGCCCCAAACACTGTCAGCCCCCGGCTACCACCTGGTTCAGAACACTACGCGTAACCGTCGGTGGGGGAATACGTGGACCCCCCCTGGACCCCCCTAGGAAGTGCCCGACACACATAACACAAATATCACTACTAGAGGGATAGTCAAACGGAGTTGTCAAACCTGACGCGCCCACACACACACATGCAAAGAATATAACATATACCGAACATTCTCCCACTTGTTGTTTTATTTGCATCCAAGGGTGAACATGGTTATATAGTCAACAATCCAGGGAAGCAATTCCCATTTTTACTCTACACCAGGAGAACTTTTATGTGCTCACAGACTTTGTCAATAAATCTGCAACATTCTTCAAAGTGTCAACCTTTTCCAGCAACACCTTCTTTTCCTCAACCATGTATCTCACAAAGTGATACTGAAAATAAATATGCTTTGTCTTCGAATGATAAGTTGTGTTTTTTTCCAGGAATATTGCACTCTGACTGTCACAATCTAATCTCACTTCTTGTTGTACCAACCCAATACTTGAACACAATCTCTGTAACCATATTGCTTCCTTGCTTGCATGAGTGGCTGCCATGTATTCAACTTTTATAGTTGAGAGTGCCACTACAACCTATATTTTGCTCATCCAACTAATTTCTCCTCCAAATAGGTTAGACACATACCCACTTGTAGATCTTTTGCAATCTATATCTCCAACCCAATATGCATCAACAAAGCCATGTATGTCCACCACTCTGTCCAATCCTAGTCTTCCTTGGTAGCACAATCCATAATTGGTAGTGCCACACAAATCCATGAAGACCGTCTTTACTTCTGTCCAATGCTCCTTGCTTGGTTTTGAAATATACCTTATCAAAACTCCCACTACATGTGAAAGGTCTTGTCTACTACATACCATTGCATACATCAAACTGCCAACTACACTAGCATAGGGAACATGGGGCATGTCCTCTTCTTCTTCCTGTGTCTTGGGATACTGATCTGCAAATAACTTTACACCTATAGGAATAGGAACTTGACTGGTTTACTTCCATGCATATTAAACCTCTGCAATATCGTCTCAACATATTTTCTTTTATTCACATTATATATGTTTGTCACTCTGTAGGTACATAGATGTCTCCCAAAAAGAAAGAGGCCAGTAAGACAACTTCCATCGAAGCTTCTAGTAGTGAAAAATAGATTGAAGATGAACCAGAGATAACTGAGGGCATTTATGACGACACTCTTGGTGTCCTAGAAAAATAAGGAGAAACAATCAAATGGGGTGAGGTATACCAAATGTTAAAGAAATAAAACTACGTTTTCGACACCGAGGATAAGCACGAATAAAGAGTCTTTAAAAATATAAAAAAATTGGGGATATTCAAAGTTGCAACCCAAGTTGTTTTTTTTCCATGCGTTGATGAAATATTTTGGATCGTAAAATATATATGCCTTGGAAATAGACATGTTCACAATTCTAGAGGGGAGCCAATAACATATTTCCATCTTTGAGACTTAGAAAAATATTATCATATTGAAAAGGAAATGAAGAACCTAGAAACCAATTTGCTTGTTGATTTCAAGCACACTGCCAAAGAATTGTGCCCCAAGTGGTACAAGTTGGAAAAGCAGTTTAAACATAGAACTAAAGGAGCCTACCCCACAACTGCCTTAAGGAATCCATACCAATACATGGTGACCATGTTATACCGACTCTACATAGAACAAGAGGCATCCCAATTCTCTTTTTCACACCTTCCTTTAATATAATACTACGTAGACGAGGGAGTATCATTCAAGTAGGGTGACACATTATCTTCCAATCTAGAATAAGCAATCACATTTGTATTAGAATATGAATAAAGGACCTTCCCTAGTTTTCACATATCCTCATATATTTTGGACATTATGTGTGTGGCTCATTGCTACCCAAAAATGGGATGGAGGTGGAAACCTTCATACCAACCAATCCACATCTATTGCAAAGTTATCTAGGAGAATAAATAATGGAAATAATACCAAAAAGTGTGAGAAAATTTCATTCCCCCCTTATATGAGTTCATATTCTACACAGCTCCTCCATGCATGACAAAAAAATAAATCCCAATAATCAGGAGAATTTGGGATTGGTTCCTTTTAGAACATGGTACTTACATCATCATATATGGTTCTATGAACTATCCTCACCTTCTCCCATTGTTTGTTTCATACATAATGGTTATCCGAGAAATATCATACTAAACAATAATCTACGAACTAGGAGGAGCTCTGTATCAATCCAAGAAGGCTATATGGCCACCATTACCACTCTACATTGGAAATTACTTTTTCTCAAATACCAAAAAAGCATAGGAGGACATGAATACCCTACTTTCCTATCACTTTGGAAAAGAAATATTTAGGATACATGACCCAAAAGCGGTCATAAAATATTATTGCAACAAGATAGGCCTTAAATGGGAATAGAAAACACACATATGGGATGAAGAAGAGATGCATCACAATGAATGTACTTATTATGATGTTATCTTTAACAAACGAGGCCAATCCATAGGTATAATCATAGATGAAGAAAAGGTAAGGGAAGAACCAGAAAGGAAAGAAATAGAAGAGACAATGGAGATATCACCCCCCCTTCTATCTCTATACATTCAGTTTCTATAGAAGAAGAGGAAGCCCCAACAGATAAGAAAAGGAGATATAAAGAAAAAGTCTCTAAAAAGAAGAATGATGCTTCCAAGAAAAAGAGAAATCTTGAAGAAGAGAAAGTCAATGTTTAGGCAAAAGAAAAAGAAGCAACACAAAAGTGTATTGAGTAGAAATAGGTAGCATAAAAATTAGCAACAAAAGTAGGAGAATCTACAAAGAATGCAAACAAAGAAGTGACGAAGAAAGAATTTGTTGAAGAGAGATGAAAGAAAGGTGTTGAGACAAGGGACGATGACTCTCAGATAATGGATAATGATATAAAATAAGTGTCAACAATGGACACTAGAATAGATGTACCACTTGAAAATTTAAGATGAGCACTATGGGCCCCATTTCTACCAAGCGAAGTCATAAATTTGAGCATCTTCCCTTATGATTGTAAGACTGAAAATATTGTGCAAGAACAAGTGAAGAAAGTGGCAACAACTCAAGGAATGTCAATATTGGTCCTCACACAACTTCCTATAACAAGGGATGTTAGTGAAAATCCCACAGCTACCACAATAATTGTCACTACATTAATGAGCGCCAACGAAGACAATACTAGGAGGTTGTGCCAACAAAATTAGGAAAAAGAGGAAATAATTAGGGAACTAGAAGAAGGCTCTAGTGAGTAAAAGTTGATCAAAACAGTATGAAAAGCTTCAAATCCAGTGCTGATAAAGTTAGGAAAGAAATGGAAGACACCATTATAGATATGTATGCTCACCTACACTTCTTCCAACAAGCACTTCCACAATCATAGAGAAAAATAACTATTTATAAGAAAAACTCACTCAATTCAACACGATCCGAGAAAGCATCAACGATATTAATAGCTTGATTGCAGAGAATCCTAATTCTCCATCTGAGATATATAGACCATCAACCCCAGAGAGGAAGACATATATGTATTCACTAGACCGCTTCCAACAAGCTGAGAAAACACCAGATAAAGAGGTCACTAAATTGATGAGAGTATGCTCAAGAATACAAAAATATGCACATGAATTGATTAAAGGCATATGAATACCTCAATTAGAAGATCTTGGTAAAAATACAGTCACAAAATAACTGGTGGACAAGGTGCACAATAACACAAATCGTAGAATATCAGTCGTTGAAGAAACCACCACAATTACTATAGATAGGATAGAGAAACATCTTCTACAACCTATCTAATTGCATAACATGATACAAACATTCATGTAAGCATTGTTAAAATATATGAACATTGTTGAAGATAGCATACCCATGCACAATATAACACTAGAAGAACTAGCTTAATGAAGGATCAGATCTATGTATCACCAGCTAGAAGTGTGTACAACGTACCTCAGGGGAAAAGTTTCTTGAATAAAGACAAAATAAGAATTAGAAATTGTTATTACCCATATCTTATTTTGTCTTTTCATCAACCAACTTCAATTTTGTATTATTGTACACTTGTCACTAGGAAAAAGGAAATTGAATAGTTTTTGTAACAACTTCTTTAATAAGAATACAAAATCTCACTCATGTGAGTTACAAATTATTGTGTAAAAGAGGGAAGATTCCCATTTTTGTAAAGGGCTCTTAAAGCATTGTATATAGCCAAGAACTAAATCAAGGACTTATACTTTGTTAATGAATATTGAGAAGACCTTCGGACCAATTTTCTGCAGGAAAGAAGATTTTATGTGTGAAGTTGTATTTGATGTGAACTATTTCAAGAGGGATGTATGTTGTTCGCATGGAGAATAAGGATGTTCGTTTGCCTATAGACTGATCTTATGCACTCTATGTTATTCTACAATTTTCATTATTCTTTAGCATATCTTTAAGTCCTGAGATTGTTGAGTTGTTAATGTATGCATAAATATAATTTAGACTCTTCTCGTTGTATGTATGTATGCAACTGTTTATGATTATGAACTCCTATTTGATCTACCTTTGTGGGGGGTGTTATGCAGAGTTCGATTTGATTCACAACTCACCTAGTTACTTTAGTATACTCCTAGCTAGGATAGGGTAGAATAGATTATCAATAGATTAGTTTGATTTCAATACATAGTATTCATATAAATATTTGCATTTCATACCCTTTCATCATCCATCTTCATCGGTAGACCGAACTGCAACCGGTAAAATCCATAAATAACAATGGCAATTGGGCCAAATTCAGTATGGGTATCCTAAATAAAATGGTGCATAGTCTAGTTGGGGCCATGTATCGAGGAGTATCCCCTAATGTTGTCGAGAGAATTCTACCCCATCAACATATCCTTAAGGGAATACATAAGAAATCGGTACCTACTAGTTTCCAATATGACACTTATATTGTGGTAGTGCTTGTTCTAGATCCAAAATTGGCCTTTTACACATATGTGGATGATATTTTCTATATAGATATTTCTATTTATTTGGATCCACGTAATCATGGCGGAATTTGGAACATAGTAGTCAATCATTCATTCAACCGAGGTGTCATGTATTGGGAGTCAACATAATCACCTAGATATGGTACATAGGTTTACAAATGAGGTTTTTGGACTACTTTAGTATTGGGGATAGAACTTGTGGATGGGACCCTAGTTTCCTTAGCTACTTCATCATTGTGGTTAGAACCTATACATAGGACCCATTTTCATGGTTGTATATTGATCACTATAAGTGTTGAAGACAATGTTTCTTGAAGGGGGATGGATTGGTGGGATATTCCCTATGGGTGTAAAGGGAGGTTGAAGGGATTGTTTGAGTTAATAATAGTGTAGATATGTTTTCCATTTAATGTAATATGGATTGGGTCCACTATGTTTGTTATTATTAAATAAAGGCCACTAGGTAATTAGAATTTGATTGTGATTAGGGTCTTCTAGCTAGCTATAACTAAGTATGAACTATTCCTTATGAATAATGTATTATAATATATTGCATTGGACATTATCTCATTAAAAGGTTACTCCCTTTAAAAGACAAGTTAACATGAGTTGATCCTTCTATAAAATTATCATTGTATGATGTTACTCTACCTCAAGGATTTTTCTATTTAATTCAAAGTGTTGAATATTTCTAAGGCATTGTTTGTTAATGTAGACCCCCAACCCTCAGGCTAATATCCACACAGGATCGATCTTCTTTGAATCCACAAAACTGAAATAGTTCTTTCGAGCCCTCACTGGAACCCCACGAATCCGATCCACAGGTCCTGGTTGTATCAGGATTTCGGTAATCGAGAGTTTGAAATGAAATGACCCCAAATGCAGCGATCCCAAACCACTGGTCACTCCATTCACTGAACTCTGATACGCGATTTCTTGTAGGAGATCCTTTGAATGATTTTGGGGTTTCGTGATTCAGGGAATCATGATGCAAGCGTTCCTCCTTTCCTTTTCGAATCCTTGGTCCACGAAATGCCGAAATTTCTCTGCTGAGAGATCAATGACCTAGGTCCTTATGGAACCGATGACGACGATCTAACTAGATCAACGGATCAAAATCTTTCGGGCTTTTTCGCCAAACCTTGACCATTCCTTTGACTTCTGCTGCACGTATCCTTTGATTGATACTAGGGACCCACCTTTTGGCGTTTCTCTCTTAATGATTTCGGGAGTTGTGTTGACCATGCAACTCTACCTCTTGAGTCCCGAAATGCCGAAACCCGATTGGGGCCCAACGACTATTGTCCCTCAACCTTTCAGGAAACTTTCCTTTTTCTCTTATGGATTTTGTGACTTGCAAAAATCCACAGCAGAGAGTTTCCTTACCTCTCGAAACTCCGATTCCCAAATTCCCGAAGCCTCACCTCCCATGTGATATATGAATGAGCTCTTCGTCGATCCGACGGCTCTGGATCTTTCAGGATTTCGGGAACCGGGAGTTTGAAACTCTCGATTCCCAAATCACAACCTCCTCTACTTCCCGAATCCCGAAATGTCGAAATGCTGAAATGGGCTCAACAAAGATTATACCCTGACCAAATCTCGATCCATGTGACTACTTCCTCCATGACCACAAACCTACTCCAAAGACACGTCACGTTTCGCGACTTCAGGGTTTTCAACACAAAGTGCCCCAACTCCTTGTCATCAAAATTACCGAAATGCCAAACCCTAAAAAGGTGAAATGCCAAAATTCCACTCCAAAGGGGAATCCACTACTCTTGTTGCTTCTCATCCAATTGTCGTTACTCCTCCTGAGCTCCTAAACGCTAAAAGAAAATCAAACTTAACCTTCTCTCTGATCTGTGAGATCTAATGGCTCACGACATTTTTTTCTTCTCCACGAAGCATCTCCGCCGTCCGTTTCTACTCTTGTTACCCATTTCGTGATTCGAGACTTAGAGCAACCAAGGATTTGTCCTGCACTCCAACCTAATGATTCCTAAATTCATGAAAATGATCCAATGGCTTAACAAAGTGTGATCAATGACTCACGTTGATTCTGAATCCTAAGGTGATGGGTTCATCTGCCTCTAACCATGTTGCATATTCCTTTGATCCTACGGTCCTCGCGATTTCATGAGTTCTCCACAGATAATTTTGACCATCCATTCTACTCTTATGTGCGACTTCCTAGAGATTAAACTTCGTGCATATTCCCTAGATCCAATGGTTGTCAGATATCGATGCTAGATCTGATGGCCCAAATCTAATCTTCTGCGCTCTCTCCTCCTGTTGTCTCGACGTGAAACTCTATGGTCTAGATTTCGTCTCTCCAGCTGATATAACGGAAGTTGTGCTCCCTCCTGAGCTTGAGAACTTCCTCCATCCCCTTGGGAGATTTTCTGAAGTTTCAAAGGCCTCAACCTTTTCTTCCTCTGCAAGCTCAATTCCTTTGGATATCACCTGCGTTCTAGGAACACTATCCCTCCTGAGCTTTGTCGATTGTGAAACCTCAAAGGGTTTCTCGACCTTCTTCTCACTTTGTTGTTAATCAGTGCGCTAAGGCACTATCCTTCCTGAGCTTTATTTACCTGAGCCTCTAGGGGACTCATCGTTCTGGGTCCTCAAAGGGAAATCTGGTGTCCTCCTAACGACCTTCTTCTCAAGCCCTCCTTGCTAAGCTTAACAGAGTATTCAGTAACTCTGTGAGTGTCTCTCCTTGACACTTCTTTTCCCAACAGAACTCGAAAATATTCCTTCTGTGCACTCTATGCAACTGCTCAATGCCCCCCTGGAAAAGATTCCATAGAATCCTTAGTGATTCTATTTTCTCTCTGAACTCGAAATAGAATTCTCTTCAATGCATCCTGTGCATTTGCTCAATGCCCTCCTGGCAGAGCCTTTATAGAATTCTCAACAATTCAACTTCTTCTCTCTATGCTCTCCTCTGCATAGTTTCTCCTTCAAGGTGTTCAACAACCTTGAGGCTTCCTCCTTGAGTCAATGACTTCATCTTGTGTGACCTCCTGGCATGTCTTTTTCTGAAATTCTGCAGAATTCACAAGTGCACTCCTGCATTGGTTTTCAGAGATCGCAGTACTCTGTCATGCACTATTGCATTAAACCACAAAGAATCCAAACCTAAAATCAAAGAACTCTCAGATAGAAAAATCTATCTATCCATACAAATGCATATATAACATACATCTATAACATATCATCAACATGTAAATACATTCATTCATGAACTCACAAACACATGAACAACAACATGCAGGAAAAACTGCTATGATTGTATTAATATGAAATGCCTCTTTACAAATGTGCTCAAGCTCTGACTGAAATAGATTCATGGCTTCTTCTCTTCTCTAGTCTATTCTCTCTGTTCTTTTCTCCCTCAAACTAAACCTAGATTCAAAGAAGATCCTTTTACAAAGATGGACTCCTCGAGCTCTTCTCTCCATCTCACCAACTCTCATTAAATTACATTCAATTACATTGAATGGTTGTCTAGTCCGAATTAGATCTATATCTCATCCTTACAACTATTTAAGGAAAACTTTATCTAAAGCCCGTGCACATGCATGGATTTTGGCTCTACCAGCCTTACAACATTTAATACAATTTTCAAATTTTGAAAAATTAGAGGGTTGCACCTCTGTCCTTCCATTGAACACAAGCTTTGATGTGTTGGATGGATGGCACATAGCTGGCTTGGAGAGACTCTCTTGCATCATACTCCTCTACTATGAAAAATTTGTGAGCTCCTTCTCATGAGCTTCCCAACATGGCTGTCGAAATCCACCTAGATCCCAAACAGTTCTTTGGAGTTGTCCATCCGCTCCATCGCTTCGCTGCTACTGTTGCTTCTACCGCCCTGCTCTATGGTAGGTTTTCCTCTGCTCAACTTCCCTTTCCTGACCTCTTTTGCTGTTCTGATCATCAGCCTTCTGATCTCCTCAATTATCTCGTCTAGATGCTCCCATGGCTAGCTCTCCTTTTGCAGCCTGCTCCACTGCACTTCTTCCCTGCAAATGGGTAGATCAACTAGATCTCCCATGCCATCTTCTTCCTATGTGGCCTTAACTTGCCACCCTACTGCAGAATTCAACTTTGTAGTCTTATCTTCTTTCCTGACCTGTTGTTCAGTCACCTTCTCTGAAAGACTTGCTTCTACCATTTCCCCTTGTGCTGGTTGAATTCTAGCTTCCTCCAGCTGCTCCTTAAACTGGAATTTTCCTTCATCTGCTGCTGCATGCATCAACATTGCAGTCATCATCATATGTTCAACAACCTGGCTAAAATTTTCGAGCAATTCCTCAGAATTCTCCTCTGCTAACATCTGCATGACTGTCTGCTCTCGGTAGTCATCTACTGGTTCTGGATTGTTCAACCAATCCTACAACATTTCTAGATCCTTCTCCCATGGAGTGAGCATGTCAACTGTGTGCTCCTCTTCTTCTCCTTGGGAAACTTCTGACATCTTCTCCATCTCTTTGACAGTCACAGCTGATTGTCCTTCCACTATTGCTACCTTTGCAACACAAGCTCTCACCTCAATTGGGCTAAGTGGCAGGAATATCTCAATTCCTCCAATGATCAGAAAGTGTGTCTGATCCTTATCTATCATCTCCTCTCACTGACCCGAGCTCATCTCTGAGTTCATGATACTTTCAGATAGTCTCATCTACTCTCCCTTGCTCACCTGGAAATATGGGATTTCCTCTCTGCCCTCTTGGCAGTCTATGAAATCCTCCAGTGATCTCATCTCATTACCCACCTGGCAACCTACATTTTCTGTCCTACCCTCCTTGTAGTCTTTGAGATCATCCAGCGATCTCATTTCATTCTCAACATCACTAAGATTTATCCCAGTCTCTGGTTCATACACATGAACCATCTCCTCTTCATCTCTGAGGATTTCCACATACCTCAGCCATTCCTTCAATAGCCTTCATTGTCCTCTGGCCAACAATTTCTTGACTGGCCACTTTGCATTCCTCCTCAGAGGCCATTCATACACCCAATGTGTCTTTGCATCTTGTTTCATTTGAAATGCACACTTATCCATCCTCACCCTCACCCTCACCTCAGCGAGCTCTTTATCCATCTCATATTTTCTCTACTACCGATAGTTCTTCTTTCAACCACGTCCATGGCATTTAGTAGCCATCTTCCTATTCCTGTCTGCCCTCCTAGAAAACTTTTTGTTGTCACTCTACAACCGTGAGTTCTTCCATACTTTCCTACAGTCCTCCTAACTGTCTATTGACTATTGCGCACCTACGAACAATCACCACAGATCTTCAACACTATGTCTTCTTCTTCTTCTCTCTATAAGAAAAGCTCGACACTCTGTCTTCCTCTATCACCTACATAAGTCAAATCCAACTCTGATACCACAACTGACACAGACCCCCAACCCTCGAGCCAAGATCTGCACAGGATCAATCTTCTTTGAATCCGCAGAACTGAAATAGTTCTTTCAAGTCCTCATTGGAACCCCACGAATCTGATCGACAAGTCTTGGCTGTATCGGGATTTCAGTAACTAGGATTTTGAAATGCAGTTACCCCAAACCACTGGTCACTCCATTTCCCAAACTTTGATACGCGAGTTCTTGTAGGAGATCCTTCGAACGCTTTCGGGGTTTCGCGATTCGGGGAATTGCGATGGAAGCGTTCCTCCTTTCCTTTTCGAATCCCCGGTCCACGAAATGAAGAAATTTATCTGCTGAGAGATCAATGGCCCAGGTCCATATGGAACTGACAACCACGATCTAACTAGATCAACGACTCGAAATCTTTCGGGTTTTTTCCCGAAACCTTGACCACTCCTTTGACTTCCATCGCATGTATCCTCTGACTGATACTAGGGACCCACCTTTCGACGTTTCTCTCTTCATGATTTCAGGAGTTGTGTTGACCATGCAACTCTACCTCTTGAGTCCCAAAACCCGATTGGGGCCCAACGACTATTGTCCCTCAACCTTTTAGAAATTTTTCCTTTTGCTCTTCGAGATTTCGCGACTCGCAAAAATCCACACTAGAGAGTTTCCTTACCTATCAAAACTCTGATTCCCGAATTCCCGAGGCCTCACCTCCCACGTGATCTATGACTGAGATCTTCCTTGATCCGATGACTCTAGTTCTTTTGGGATTTCGCAAACTGAGAGTTTGAAGCTATCGATTCTAAAATCACAGCCTCCTCTACTTCCTGAACCCTGAAATGCCAAAATGTTCAAATGGGCTCAACAACGATTAGCCCCTGATCAAATCTCGGTCCATGTGACTGCTTCCTCCATGACCACAACCCTACTCCAAATACATGTCGTGTTTCGTGACTTTAGGGTTTTCAACACAAAGTGCCCCGACTACTTGTCATCGGAATTATCGAAATGCCGAACCCCAAAATGTTGAAATGCCAAAATTCCACTCCAAAGGGGAATTGATGGCTCCAGTTTCTTCTCATCCAATGGTGGCTACTCCTCCTGAGCTCCTGAATGCTAAAATACACTCAGCCTTAACCTTCTCCTTGATCTGCGAGATCTAACAGCTCATGAAATTTTCCACTTCTCCATGAAGTGTCTCCACCATTCGTTTCTACTCTTGTTACCCCTTTCGCAATTCAGGACTTGGAGCAACCAAGGATTCATCCTGCACTCCAACCTCACGATTCTCGAATTCATGAAAATGATCCAATGGCTTAACAAAGTGTGATCAACGAATCACGTTGATTCTGAATCCTAAGGTGATGGGTTCATCTGCCTCTAAGCACGTTGAAACTTCATTTGATTCTACAATCCTC
This sequence comes from Picea glauca, assembly GCA_000966675.3. NCBI lineage: Eukaryota > Viridiplantae > Streptophyta > Pinopsida > Pinales > Pinaceae > Picea > Picea glauca. Next base: position 913,929 of record JZKD02S1772298.1, read on the forward strand.
GTGATTTCATGAGTTCTCCACAGAGAATTCTGATCGTCCGTTCTACTCTTATGTGCGACTTCCCAGAGATCAAACTCAGTGTGTCTTCGCTCAATCCAACAGTTGTCGGATATGAACGCTAGATATGACGACCCAAATCTAATCTTCTGTGTTCTCTCCTCCTGTTGTCTGGACATGAAACTCGACGGTCTAGATCTTGTCTCTCCAGTTGATCCAACGGAAGTTGTGCTCCCTCCTGAGCTTGAGAACTTCCTCCCTCCCCTTGGGAGATTTTCTAAAGTTTCAAAGGCCTCAACCTTTGCTTGCTCTGCGAGCTCAATTCCTTTGGATATCGTCTGCCTTCTAGGAATGCTATCCCTCTTGAGCTTTGTCGACTATGAAACCTCAAAGGGTTTCTCGACCTTCTTCTAACTCTATTGTTAATCAGTGTGCTAAGGCTCTATCCTTCTTGAGCTTTATTTACCCGAGCCTCTAGGGGACTCGCCCTTCTGTGTCCTCAAAGGGAAATCTGGTGTCCTCCTGACGACCTTCTGCTCAAGCCCTCCTTGATGATCTTAACAGAGTATTCATTAACTCTATGACTGTCTCTCCTTGACACTTCTCTTCCCAACACAACTCGAAAAGAGTCCTTCTGTGCACTCTATGCAACTTCTCAATGCCCTCTTGGAAGAGCTTCCACATAATCCTTAGTGATTCTATTTTCTCTCTAAACGCGAAATAGAATTCTCCTCAATGCATTCTGTGTATTTGATCAATGCCCTCCTAGCAGAGCCTTTACAGAATTCTCGACAATTTTGCTTCTCCTCTCTGTTCTCTCCTCTACATTGTTTCTCCTTCAAGGTGTTCAAAAACCTTGAGGCTTCCTCCTTGAGTCAATGACTTCAGCTAGTGCGACCTCCTGACACATCTTTTTTCTGAAATTTCGTAGAATTCAGAAGTGCACTCCTGCACTGGTTTTCAGAGACTGTAGTACTCTATCATGCACTCTTGCATGAAACCAAAAAGAATCCAAACCTGAAATCAAAGAACTCTCAGATAGGAAAATCTATTTATCCTTGCAAATGAATATCTAACATACATCTACAACATATCATCAACACGTAAAGACATTCATTCATGAACTCACAAACACATGAACAACAACATGTAGGAAAAACTGCTATGATTGTATTAATATGAAATGCCTCTTTACAAATGTGCTCAAGCTCTGACTGAAATAGAGTCACGACTTCTTCTCTTCTCTAACCTATTCACTCTATTCTTTTCTCCCCCGAACTAAATCTAGATTCAAAGAAGATCATTTTACAAAGAGGGGCTCCTCGAGCTCTTCCCTCCATCTCACCAACTTTCATTAAATTACATTCAATTACATTGAATGACTGTCTAATCTGAATCAGATCTAGATCTCATCCTTACAACCATTTAATGAAAACTTTATCTAAAGCCTGTGCACATGCATGGCTTTTGGCTCTACCAGCCTTACAACATTTAATACAATTTTCAAATTTTGAAAAATGAGAGGGTTGTGCCTCTCTCCTTCCATTGAACGTGCGCTTTAATGTGTTGGTTGGCTGGCACGTAACTGGTTTGAAGCGATGCTCCTACATCATTTGTGATTTAATTTTAAAGATTAAGGATGTTAACCTGAAACACTTTGAAAATAATAAATTGTAAAATTTATGATAACAAAAATAAGAGATGAACACTATTTTGTTTTAACATGTGTTACACTAAATATTATAAAACACATTCAAGTTGCAAGTTTCAACACTAATAAAATTGTTAACATTCGGGGTTGATTCATAGCATGCGAATCCTTTTGTTTTAGACTTACACTCTACATATAGTAGGATATTTTTAAGTTGAAAGAAAGATAAAGTAGAAATATTTTATTCAAATGAAAACTTTGCATCAATGTGAATAAACTTAAAAGTATTTTGTATTATTCCTTCTCTTCCATGTCTCCTTAATATTTTTATTTTGATATTTAAGATGGTAAGAGGATTTTGATACGCATTTTGATAAGCACTACAATGTCGCTTTAATGCAATATTTTACATTCTGTTCTACAAAGTAAACAAGTGTACCAACCATTGCAATTGAAAAACATAAGTTCATGAAAAATAAAAATAGCCAAGTGCCGATACAAGTTCAGTCATTTTCCGTTATTACCCATCGAAGTAAATGTCAATAGACCAAAAATGATACTTACCAAAGATAATTTTCCTAGAAGGAATGTATTTCTTAGGAAATATTATTGAATTTAGTTGTATTTTCCTAAACTCCATGTGGTTGATTTGCATTTTGTTTTAATGTTAAGAGTTTAATTTTGTGAATGTTTCCTTATATTTGATCTATCATTGTTTTACAATGATGTTTACTCAAATATTATTTTGTAATGCCAATAAAGACTCTATTTTATATCTATGCTTAGTTTTCATTTGAGATAAGATGGTTGTGACTTTGGTGCTCTTCGCCTAGAAGTGTTTGGCCATGGTTGTAGATACATGTGAAAGAAGTGTTTGGCCATGGCTGTAGATATATGTGAAAGTGTAGATGTGTAGGTTTAGATTTTTCTATTTGATGTAATGAGTCAATATGTCTTCAAATCCTTTATGTTTATAATAAGGAATGTAGAATTGTAGTTGTGAAATTTTGTTGTTTAGGTTTTAATTATACTTGTGAGAATGTGTGTTTCCTCTTTGTGACATTGATTTAAATGCCATATTTTTTCATTGAGTAGTATTAGAGTAAGTGAATTATTTGAGAAGAGGAGTGACACGATTTTGATAAGAAGTTTCATATGATAAAATTAAATGTAGACGTCCAAATTAAATTATGGTGAATATTTCATAGAGAGTCTATATGATACATTGTCAATCACACAATTAGAGTATTTCCCAAAGGTGGATAGGTTGCAAAAAGAGATAAAATAAATAATGGTGATCATGATGAAGACAATATTGTTAAAGAAGATGGAAAGATGAAGCATAAGTGTGAATAATTACCTATAGTTTCACATTGTAAAAGTGAATATTAGAAAGAAAAAGGATAAGAATAATGAATGGACATTGCAAAATCACAAGTGGAGCAACGTATGCAAGAAGATGAAAAAAAAAGAAAGAAAAAGAATATCAAACATCTTATAGTGATTGATTTATCAACAACCTTTTAAACAATATGTTCTAAATTCTCCAATCAAAGTAGACTAAAAGTGCATGACAACTATCTCCAAAAATCTTGATTTTTGAAGTTAAATAAACTAATTTTACAATTAATAATTTCTCTTGATTCTTATGTAAATTAAAACGGTTACATCTATGTAAAGTTTTTATATACCTAATAATTCACTCAACATGCACAAATTTTATTTTAATTTGCATTTATAGAAAATTATAAAAAATGTTAACAATATGAAAATTAAATTATATTTTTAAGGACATTACAAGATCATTTACATCATATGAGGTTTTTTATTTTTAATATAGTTAAGATATTAAAGAAGTGTACCCTTGATTTTTCAAAAAAATCACTTTGACATGATTTTCTTGCATTGCAAAAAGTCATTTAAAAATTATTCACATTTTCTTAAAAAATAATTTATGTTTTTGCTATGAAAATAACTTTTGATTGAAATGTAAATTATAATTATTAGATAAGATCAAATAGCTAATTAATTAGATAAAATCAAATAACTAATTGTGCAACATTCAACAACTTTAATATCCAAATTTTTACTTAAAGGAAGAAATCATTTTGACATGATTTTCTTGCATTGTAAAAAGTCATTTAAATATTATTCACATTTTTTTTCTAAATAATTGATGTTTTGCTCAGACAATAACTTCTTTTATTGAGATGTAATTTTTTATTTTATTTTATTGAAATGTAAATTTTATTGAGATGTAATTTTTTATTTTATTTTATTGAAATGTAAATTCTAATTATGAAATAAGGTCAAATATTTTATTTTTGATTGAGATATAAATTTTAATTATTAAATAAAATCAAATATCTAACTGAGGAACATTAAATAACTTTAATATCCAATTTTTTACATAAAAGGAAGCTTAGATGTCCATTTTAATAAACCTAATCAAAACTAAACTGGTTAAAAGAATGAATGTATTTATTTTATTTATCAAATACTATTATTTGAAAGAATAATTTGAAAATTATGAGAGATAGAATTTTTAAGGAATTGTTGATGAATTTATCGGTAACATGTAATTTTAGATATATACTATTGGTTACATGTATATTTTTTATATTAAATTAGAAAATGATGAAAATAATAAAAAATTATAAAAAACATTTACATCATCTATTATGATGTAATCAATTCTAATCTAGAAGATCAAAATTATATATATATTTTGTCAAGTGTAAAGAAAAAATAAGCATTGCTAATATAAGAGTAAATTCTCACTAGCTCTATAGTGAAACTGGGAGTTGGTCAATTCCTAAAAGACCATGGGATGAAAGAGCATATCACCTTTGTGACACTAAGAAGGTTGAACATGAAAAACACTTTCTCTTAGATTGTCCAACCTATACCCATATTAGACCTCATTTTCAAAATATTTGTCACAGTACCAATCTTCCTAACCTCTTAACTCAACAAAAGTATAGTGCTCTTGGAAAGTTTCTCTTAATGCTTTTTCTCTAAAGAATAGCAAGTAATAGCTTACCCTCTTAAGGTCCTATAAACCAATTAAATCCACTCAATTAGATCTTAATGAATGTTAATCATCATCGTCATTATTAAAAAAACATCCATATTTATTATATATTGTACCGGTAAAGTATTTCATAACCAATCACTCCAAAATGTAAACATTTCTTCAAAGATTTTTTCATAAATCAAGAATTAAAATAAATCTAAACGGGTTGTGTTAATACAATCGGTTGTGCTCAGTATTGTCCTATTTTCTATTCTTCTATGATATTCATTGGAATTTCACAGAGTGATACCGCTCTTGTGCATCTATGCATCGTTTCTGTTAGGATTTGTGAAGTGCAGCCCACTGGGACCTGTGGTTTAATGTTCTCACAGGTTCTCCGACTGCACAGTTTCGAGTGCTTATGGAGTGTTTCCGTGTCGAATTACCTGGAAGGCTGGCCAAGTCGTCTATCCTTCCACCGAAGATGAAATTCTGGGTTCTGTGAGTAGGCCATTGGGAAGAAGCAGAAGACGAGAATTGTGGCGTGTTACTCCCACAGCATGCCCTGGTGGACAATCCGGTCTCATTATCAGCACTCGCGAGCACAGCTTGAGGATGGCGCTTGATGCCGTTGCCACAGATCGGCTTGCTTTGCCTCAGTCGCCATACTCGTTAGGTAGAACTCTAGGGAAAATGCAGGCACTGCGGAATATGCTAAAGTTGTGGGCCTCACTGAAGCAGACGAGGGCATCTCGGACTCATTTCCGAGTTTGTAGTGGCTTATATCCTTGTTAATGATCATCAGAAGTGGTAATGGATTATAGCATTATTAATGATAATCTTCTAGTTCTTCCGAAAACCCTGGGCAACAGAACCCATGATTTTATTTTAGGCGGAAGGACAGACGATTTGGGCAGAATTCAGGTACTTGGACAGGGAAACACTCCATAAGCACTCGAAATGTGCAGTCGGCGAACCTGTGAGGACATTCAACCATGGGACCCAGCGGGCGGTAGTTCACAAACCCTAACAGAAACGAAGCATAGATGCACGAGCATTGATGAACGGGAGCGGAATTACTCTCTGAAATTCCAAGGAATCGCACCAGAAGAACAACTATACGACAATACAGCGCACAACATATTGTATTAACAACTTGAATATGGTGGGAAGGGTTTCCATATATGATGGAAGACGGATCTACTGTTAAGGATATCATCTGTCTATAGGGTTGCGTGTATCAGTAATTCTCCGATGGATGCGTGTAATGGAAAATCGAAACCTCCAATAAACATGTAGATTTGCAGCGCCCAAATACCTACTCATATATTAATTCTATTCGCAGCGCTATCTCGAGATCATTTTCAACGACTCTCATGACAACTTGGACTCTTTAGTAATTCGCTCTGTGACCTATTCTGCAGTGCATGTTATCGCATAATTCGTTGGGATGCGTGTAATGGAAAATGGAAACCTCCAATAAACGTGCAGAGTTGCGGCGCCCAAAAACCTACTCGTATATAATTATATTCACAACGCCATGTTATCGAAGAATTCGTTTGATATTCTCTTATTTCTCAGATCTCTATGGTCTATCGACATTGACCTTTGCACGTAATTAGCACAGCTGCTAACTCGCTGCTGAGAACACAGAAAGGTATTGGTTGAGAATGCGTGCCCCCAATATAAAACTTATGTGGTAATCTGTAATTCATCTGTGGTAATATGAAACGTTTGGTTGCATAATTTAGTCTTACTTAATCATTTAAACGTGACAATTACATATCTTTACAGTAATTTTTTAATGTGATTAGGTAAATGTTAAAATGTAAACATGTTAACGGATACTTTGATAAATGCAAGAAAGTTATCAACAATAAATCTGACCCATTGATTTTGGAGGAGGACTAAGAATATGCTAGCATCTTCAATGCATAGCCATCAGATTAGGGTTTAAGGTTAAATAAGGTTAAAAGATCATTAATTGTGCCCATTGTCAATAGGTGTACGCCTTTAGGCTTAATAAATTGCAATGATAGATCACTGGACTTGTATCAGATCCTGACCTAGTTTGTTTATACTATAGAAGGACCTTTTTTTCTCGGATGTCACGCTTATTATATTTGCTTTTCAGGAAGGCAGTCTGGAATATTTAATGGAAATGCGAATATTAAATTCTGTTCTTACCTGTTAAGAACTATTTTCTTTTCATTTTTAAACAGGAAATCAAACCCAACCTTTAATCTCCTACCTGCACATATGGATGGTTAACCAAACACGCGTTTGGTAAAATATTTATCAACAAATCTGGACCAAAACACTTTCAAAAACCGCATCATTAATTATTTACTTATATGCGTAAATTTATCGCAATCCAGACACACTACTCAGAGATCGAAACTCATAGCCAGCTAGTTACGAGTAAAAATGCAGGAAGATAATCAATTTCCGGCACTTAATAGTATTACTGTTAAACGTATTATAATCTTAAATAATCATAAGTACAGTAGCAACAAAATACCTACGGAAAGTAGTTGCCGAGTCAAAACACAAAAGAATCAAGCAAACCAGTAAAGCACCGAGACTTACAGAGAACAGTAAACAGCAATTGCCCAATGGCATATCATTCTCCACACAGTATAATGGGCCATGGCCATAATAAATTATCAATTTTGAAGTTGTAGAAAAAGAAAGTAATACACATTATTTTTTTTATCTTCATAATTTTGATTAATATTAAAATAAATTCATTTAATTAGGATTAATTTCATCTTTCCACGTTGGTTAGATTTTATATTATGATAGATTTACAAGATTTGTTATTTTATTAAAATGTGAGAAAGCTTATATAATGTTAATGTTCTGGTTACTTTCTTCAAACCCTAATACTGGTAAGGGGTTGTATAGTATGGTATTTTTGGTTTATGGGTGAATTGAAAGATATACTTCATAGTTTGAAGAAACATGAAATCTTTTAGGCATTTTTTATGAGGATATTTGTCATTAAAAAATTAGGTTAGGTATAAATGACATTTTAGTTGGTTTGTATTTTAATAAAGGGTTGCAGAGTCTATGTAAATTTAAATTTAAATTATAATTATAATTATAAAGAAATGCTCTTCAAACTTGGAGAATGTCATAATTATAATCATATTGTAACAAAATACACTCACCCAATTTCCAAAAAAATCTGAACTTCTTTTAAATATGGAGGATGCCATAGTTATGATCATATTGTATATTGTAGCAAAATGCATGCACCCAATGTCCAAAAAAATCTGAGTGTAAAAGGTGAATACATATGTGGAAGAAAAGTCCATGTAAATTTAAATTATAACTATAAATATTTACCCTCATAAATCTTTTAAACATGCATGTTTTCTACTTTTATATTCTAAGATATTGTCATAATTTAAATTTAAATTATAACTATAAACAAATATCCAATAAATCCTTTAAACATGCATGTTTTCTACTCTTATATTTTAATAAGATGTTGTCACAAGGATGCCAGCATAGTTAATTTAACTTATAACTATAAATATATACCCTCATAAATCCTTTAAACATGCATATTTTCTACTTATATTTTAAGATGTTCTCACAAGGATACCATAGTTATGGTCAGCAGACTGCATTCACCCAATCTCCAAGAAAATCTGAGTGTAAAAGGTGAATACATTTATGGAATTAAAAAATTCAAAAGAACATATAATCTAAAGTGAAAATATCAACATATATTGAAGGACAATGGAGCCACGGCAAGGTGCTACTATTGATCCTTTGAAACAGGCCACCCCGATGATCTACTGATGGACGAACTCTTAAACAATGAAGATTTTCCTCCGGGTAAGTCTAAAGTGTCATCCTTATCAAATAAAAAGAAAACATGTGAAAATATAGTTTCTGGTCGTGAACATTATGATATCAAAGAAGAAGAATCTATAATCGGCTTCCTCCCGATCGTTTTAGGGATAAAAACCAAAACCCTTCTCCTGTTATTACCATTCTTATGATATAGGAAGGTTATCTCGACAGATAACATTGTATTTCTTCCAAATTTTTGGATAATGATACATAAGAATTTGAGATCCGTAGAGTTATCTCCTCCAAATTTTTGGATAATGATACATAATAATTTGAGCTCCATAGAGTTTCCTTTTCAAAGGATTCAATGAAATATAACTTAAGGTTGAGGTGTAAAGAAATCCTTGACTTCCATGGAAAGGAGGTAGATGGTTTTGGTTTTTTTTTGGGGATGAATTTGGAATAAAATGTCATGATAGAGGAAGAAAATATTTAATGTTTTTGGCTTCAAAAAGGCTTCCTCAGAAATAAAAAAGCGACAGATAACTTTCCTTTATAGGATCCCTTAGAAAAAATGCCGCAAAAGAGGGCTCCAAATGATTCTCATGGCCCTAAATTGCATAAGTCTAGCCAACCCTTTGAAAAAACTCGCTCTAAAGAGATTCGTAGATGAAATTAACCCTTCTATAGTTCTCCTACAAGAGACTATGACCTATGCGGAGAAAACCATTTAGGAATTCTCCAAAGTTTTAGATAGATATGATTTTTCTTGTTTTTTATGATATGGAAAAGTTTGGGGGAAATATAACTAGGTGGAAGGGATGTTATTTTAACCTTATTAACTATTGGGATTTTACAATAGACCTAAGGACTACCTTTTTCTCTTTGGGTCCTAGTAAAGAGATTACTTTATTGAACATTTATGGACCACATGTTGACATGATAGAGTAATGTGACAAGTTCTTTCATGTGGAAAATCTATAGACTACGGTAGTAGTGGTGGAAGGTGACTTGAATTTTACTTTAGGAGCATCAAAGGTATGGGGACCGACTCCACAAGTGGATTGTCTTTCCAATTATTTTATCAAAAGGTTGGAAGCAATAGGCCTACTCGATGTTGATCTTGCAAAATTGTCACCAACCTAGAGAAACAAGACATCAAAAGAGCCTCGCATTGCCAAGATACTTGATCAATTCCTAATTTATGTATATCTCCTTGATGAAGTAAATAAATTATGACAATGGGTTTCCTTAGGAGAATATTGTAATCATAGCCCAATTATGTTGGAAATAGCCCATGTCCAAGAGAAGTGTGCTAGTCCATTCAAGATCAACCCTAAATGGATAAAATATGAGAATTTTATAAACAAGGTTAAAGAAGTCAAATAAGGTAGCTATGTAATGGGGAAAATAAAAGAATAAAAATGGTTAGAAAACCATCAAGGAAGTGGAGGAATCTTCAAAATCTCTCCAAAACAATGAAGGTTTTTGTTTTTGTTTTTCTAGAGGAAGATATATTAGATGTCAAATTATTGGAGGACAAAAGAGTAAAATCCTCTTGGAAAAAGAGAAATAATGGTGGATTAAAAGTATTTATTTATGGCTATAGGTAGGAGACAAAAATACATTTGTTTTCATAGATTTTCCAACCAAATAATAAATATTAATTTAGTTTGGAGAATTGAAAAGGAAGATGGTTCATGGGAACAAAATTCGACGAAATAGCATGGGAGGGTGTAAATTACTTGTCAACCGTCTTCAAAGAAGACTCTCGTGCAACTATAGCAGAGGTGATTAAATTGTCAAACTTTTTTCCAAGTTTCATCAATCCTAAATATAAGCAATATTTGATGGAGGAAGTGGGGAAATAAGATTTTCTTAGTACTCTCCAATGTTTTGAGAAGGAAAAAATTCCAAGACAAGATGGCCTCCCTATGGAATTATTTCTAGGATGATTTGATTTGATACGAGACAATTTAAAGAGGGTGGTAGAGGCTACTAGAACAAATGGGAAGATGTTAGGAACCGCCAAAAAATTGTTTTTTTCTACAATTCCTAGGGATGACAATATAACATCCTTTGGGAAATTCACACCAATAGTCGTATGCAACTGTACATACAAAATGATCTCCAAGGTAATTTCAAGGAAATTAAAAAGATTCCTATCATGGAAAATATATGAAGAATAGTTTGTATTTCTAGAGGGAAGACAAATTCACTATGCTATAGGGATCGCTCAAGAATGTCTACATTCAATTAAAATTAGGAATCAGAGGTGGATGGTGACCAAATTGGGCCTCCAAATTTTATGATAAGGCAAGTTGGTTATATCTCAAACCAATTCTCATTCATTTGTGTTTATATCATCACTTTATAATCCAAAGGTAATGAGCTGCATTATTCCTACATATTTTTCTCTCTTAATAAATAGGGTAGCATCCACATTATTTACACCTCAAAGAGGTCATAGATAGTGGTGCCTCCAATCACCCTTCCTCTTTCTGCTACTTAATGAAGGATTGAGTAAGATCCTAGAGGAGGTTGTTGACAAGATAGTCTTAAAGCAGTTCACATAGGCACTTCATGCAATACCACTTGTTTATTGTTTCTGGATGACATATTGATTTTATATGAAGGGATGGAATTTTTATTTTCTATAAAGGAACTAAAAGGTTGATTGAAAAGTTCATATATATCATGTCATTATTTTATAAAGCGATAGGTATGAAAATAAATGTTAAAAAAACAAAAAACTCCATGTGGAGATTTTCTAAGAAGAAGAAGATCTTTGTTTCCCAAATGTTTCCACACCAGTAGGTAGACATAGATAAGGATTGAAATGTGTAAATTTTTACCGAAAATCAAATATGTACAAAAAAATAAGATTGGAAATGGTTGAGGGTCAAAGTGGAAAAAATCTTAATTCTTGGTGTAATCGATGAATATCCCATGGAGGGAAATTGTTTCGAATCAAAGTGGTTCTAGAAGAAACTAAAGTGTACTAGATGTTTCTTACATGGATACCAAAACATATTATGGAAATTATTACAAGGTTATTCTATAGGTTCCGTTGGTATAGGAAAAAAGATAAAAATGGTTACGTCCTTGCAACATGGAAGAAGTTAGCACTGCCAAAGGAAAATGGTGGTTCGGGTTTGAAAAATTACTTTATTTTCAAAAGAACTAGTAGCAAAAAAATGTTTGGAGGTTGACTCAAGGAATTGGGCCATGGGTAAATATTGTAAAAGATAATTATATTACTCCAAATATTGTATAGGAATTGAATATAAATATGGATAAGTGAATACATAATGCATCAAATGTGTGGAAATTTGTACTTTCATCCTTTTAGTTGGTGGTAAATTGGTTGATATGACAAGTCAGGAAAGGTGATAGAGTGAAAATAGGTTTGGACCCTTAGGTTGGTAGCAATGGTAGGTATAGGCTATCACACCAATTGATACATGAATGATGCAACAAAGGATATTATGCATTATGATAGGTTGTGAATTGTGCTAGGACAACTTTATGGAACCAATCTTGGTTTTTCTAGAGGAACTTAGGATTTGGGGAAGAAAATTAAGGATAAAGACATAGGTACATGAATTCTATAAACTATAACAATATCAGAATGAGGGAGGAGTAATACTAGTTTGTCTGGTTTCTACGTACATGGGAAATATGTAATGAAATCAATATATAAGTCACTTGTTGAGGAGGGTAGAGAGGATATACATGCCTGGTGGTCAAAATTAATATGGAAAATTAAGAGACCTTGAAAATAAAAAATACAATCGTGTGGTTTATATTGAACAAAAGGGCTCCATCCTGGGATATTCTACACAATGGATCTCTTGTTGGGACTAGATGGTGTAACCTATACCAAAAAATAGAACAGATAAATCCTCATTTATTCATGATTTGACCCTATTCTTTAGAAGTTTAAAAGAAAGTGGAAAGAATGATAAGGAACCAAAATTCGATTCGAAATTTGATTCTAAAGTCGAAATGGAAAGAATTGTGTCCATAGGGGCACAATTCGAAAGTCGATTTTTAATCCAAGTGCTCGTGATGCTAAAAACTACAACATTGTTGAAGATTTGGCACATGGATCTTGTTCTATGTCGATGCTTGAAGTTCTATAAAACTATCCAAGTCAACCTAGAACCTGTTATCATCCATTAGAGCTATGAATCGAGAGGCACCGAATATGATTATGTTCAATTTGGATTATTTTAAACCAATGTTGTCCCACCACATGTCTTTCCAAATTCAAGCTATGGTTCATTGGAAGAACATCCATATCATTTTTTTGGATGAAGGAGCTTCCACACGTGTCATTTATTTGTCCTATTGAACAACCATTAGTTCTCTTGAACTTCACTAGTCTCATACCACCCTTAAAGCATTTGATGAATGTGGTTTCCAACATTACAGACTCTTGTTGTATTTCATTGTGAAATTGAAGGGAGAAATCATTTCTCTTGACATTTAAGTGGTTGATGCACCCCTAGATTATAATTTGTTTCTTGTCACAGTTTGTTTTATGCGATGATCGTCGTCGCTTCTTCATTCTTTCATATTTTTCTATTTCCCCATCAAGGGAAAATTGTGATCGTTGACCAACTTGATTATTGCACAATAGATCTAAATAATTCTGTAACAAATAATAACCATTTCTTGGGATTGTATGATCTTAAGTACCAAAGTACCGAGGTAGGTCTCCTCAAGTATTCCTCACTCATGTGAGTTTTTCTCTTACCTCTCCCTGATCCCCCACATGATGTTCCAACATTAAACACCATTATGGATATGATGCAACGATCCTATGAATCGTTCGATCCTTGGGTAGTTCCTAGCTCATATGCCATTGAAACACTAGGTGACATCATGCCACTTAGTCTAGCAGATTCTTATCTTCCACAAGATATGGTATCTAAAACTTCCTTTCCTCCGACTGTCTCAATTGATCCTCTTTCTTCATCCCTCTCTTGTGAACATATCCCTATTAGTATCTGGAAATCTAATCAAGTGTAGAAGAAGAGTCAATGAAGCAACCAAAGCTTGGGGACATGTCTCTAGCCTCTGGACATCATACTTAAGTTAAACCACAAACTTCTTATGATGATGCTAGGGGAAATGTACCGACCTCTGAACACCATGTTGGGAAAAAACCTGCCAATAGGTATCGATCAATGTGCCAACCTCTGGACACCATGTTTAGAGGAGGCTCATTACTGGGCATTACACCGAGTATAGTTTATTCTCATTTTCAAGATCGTAAAAAATGAAACCAATATTGAGCATAGTTTCATTCTTTGTTTCAAGCTCGTTAAAAAATGAAGTAGATTATGAGCATACTTTATCTTCCTTTTATCTTGTTAAACCACGAAGAGTCATCTTTCCAATGGTATTTTACTCCTTTTTCGGCCTCGCAAGACTAACTATGAAAAATGTATACTCTAGTCAATCATGACTAAAAGAGTTCTTTGCTTTATTGTTTTACACTTTTTCGGGCTTAGGGGACTAAATTTATGAAAAAGAACATCCTTGGAGTCATCTTTAACATCTTTTCAGACTCTCTAAACATGAAAAGGTCATTGAATTTTAAATTTTTGGACTCGTAAAACATGCATTGAAGGACCTGTATGGGTTCAAACCCCTCCTTCTTCAGGTTCATTAAACATATCATAAGTGACTCATCAAAGATGAGATATACGGAGAATTTTTTGTCCTCGTCAAGCTCATTAAAAAGCAAAGAGGTACTCACCATCATGGTGGGATGGAAATTGAAGGATGTGGGTCAAGTTTTGGAAAGCATTATGGTAGTTGTTTGTTGTCTCCCTTGAACATGGAATTTGTTTGCATCTCATATTATAGTTGGGTAATATCCTTGTCTCTTAGTCATACCAATCCTATGATTCTTCATACTCCTTCATTTCACCCGAAGAGTGCCCCAGTGATCGTCACACTATGTTTTTCTCTATCTCTTAATCGATTCAATACTGCGAAGTCATTTTTAGTGCCTCACGATGTTCAAGGGAATTTTCACCTCAAACCAACCATTATGCAATATTATCTATTATGATACATGTGTCAGTCAGTCCTCATTTGATATATAATATTTCATCACTTTCCTATGTCATTTTCATGTCAATTATGGGGGAAACATCATGTCCCTCCTTTGACGAGTATGTTCCTATCAACTTCAAAATATTATCTGGGAATTAAACTTAGAAACCAATTAGTACCTTGGAGAATTTATGCCTAAATGGAAGGTTTCTTCACCTTCAATAATATGTTTACACCATTGGTCTCTGATCAAATGATTCTATAGATGTTTGACTTCAGCTCATTTATTCACATTCACCAAAATGTACTAAGGTGCCTTGGGAGACATTGTCATCATTGGTGATTTCCCTCTCACTTGTTAACGATATGCATTAATGACCATAAATCAAGTAATTTCTACCATGTTCGACATCAAGACATCTATTCACATGGCTAGAATCATACTATTTCGGGATTAGGATGAAGACCCTTGGTTGGGCACTCACTCTATTATGTGATTTACCCAGGAAACGATGGAGATTATATGAGTATTTTGGGGACTCCAATACACTCATCTTACTAGTGACCCAATTGATATATATATATTGTCACATATATCCACTTTGTCTTGGTTTTTGGCTATGTTTTTGTCATATCGTAGCTCCATCCTATATTCTTTCATGGCTACAATTTAATCAAGTCATGGAGGTATGGATCCACATTGTATGTTTCGTGTCCATATGCTCAGTCAATTATTTCATGGATTCGTAGTGTATTGGTCGAAGACCATGCTTTCAATTAGTTTACCCTGAGCATAGGTATTCCTTCCTCAGGAATGATACATATATATTGTTTGATGTTTGTTTGCAACTTGGACTAGGCTCTCCTACTCCAACAACCTTACATTAATATTTTGTTAAAGTGTTTTGGCCATCAGTTTCTCCTATGGACTCACATTTTAGGGGGCATCTGTTACACACCAAAAATGTCAAACCACCTTGTCACTCTTAAGTTTCATAAGTGTTGTATGCACCTTAATAAGTGTCACATGCACTTTATCAAGTTTGGTGTGAACATTACTAAGTTTCACATGCAATTTATTAAGTTTCACAACTTTGAAACCATGGAAGAACATCTTTCATAATCCTTAATCAATGCGGAGGAGAAGAACTCATCATGAGAAGGTCAAAAAAATTCCTTTTACCTTGATATTTTAACCATTTTTTAAGGTAAATTCTCTCATTCCCATGTATAGGGAGGATTGAAACCTTATCAATTCTCCACTTCCCATGTATAGGGAGCATTGGCGATGCTCTATGCTCAATAATGGGGAGAAATGAAGTGGTTAGATGAAGTTATGGCCAACCCAACTTATTCTAAGGGTTAGCTCCAAGATTATCTCAAGTGGTTTTGGTCGAGGAGTTGAGTCATAATTTCAGTCACCCATAGTCCCTCCATTTTGGGTAACCAAATCCTAACCTAAGGAGATAAAATCTCAATTATCCCCTAAATTGGATATGGTTATTGAACCTCCCAAATCCTATATAATGAGGCCACTCAAAGGTGTCAGGAGAAATGATTTCAGGGTGCCAAACATTTGGTCTTGGTTGAAGGAATCTCTCAAGACATCATCATTCTAATCTCAAGACATTCAAGAAAGGGATAGACTAGAGAGCTTGGAGGAGTTGTTGCAACATCAACCTTGGTTTATAAGTACTTCACCATGTTTCTCCATTAATATAACTTGGCCTATTTTTTTCATATTATTGTTTATACATGTATGTCTATATAGATAGATCTACTCTTGTATAATGATATATTCTAGGAGTAGAAGGTGGTGTTCCATTCCTTCCATACTTTCTTCATAGTGGTAACAGTTTGGCAAACGATACTAAATATTGAATATTAGCGAGGACAACCATCGAAAAGGAGTAAGTCACACTTATTTCTTCTATATTCTCTACCTATAGACATAAATAATATATCTAAAGGAAAATTAGTGTACATTTTTTTTTTTTTATGTCTTGTACAACAAGGGTCTAGATATCTAATGGATATTTCACCTGTCCGTAGAGGAAATATTATGTAATAGGATGGTAGAGAGGATATTCATGGCTGGTGGTGGAAAGTCATATGGAGACTTAAGAGCCCTTCAAAATAAAAAATAAAATCGTGTGGTTGATAATCAACAAAAGGGTTCTGGCCTGGGATATTCTACAAAATGTGTCTTTTGTTAGGACTAGATGGTGTAACCTATTCCAAAAAAAATAAGAGATAAATCCTCATCTATTCATGATTTTCCCCTATTCTTTAGAAGTTTCAAAGGAAGTGGAAAGAATGATAAGGCACCAAAATTTCTAGATAGGAGGAAGAATTGAAGTGGCCTTTTGGGATTGTTATGGAAACAAGGACTTAAAATAGGTTAGAGCCATTCACTTAAAAATCACATCGGGAGTTTGGTTGGCCCTAAAATATGAAGTTGTTTGAAAACGTAGAGACCTTGAGTTTAAAATGTGTAGTTCAAGAATTAAATATCATTGATACATATCAAAAAATTTAGGTTAAACATTATTTGCTCATATCCAAGGAAATGGAAATTATTTAGTCCATTCCTAGGTATTTCTTTGATGTAGCATCTCAAGAAACTCCACCTAGGGGTGGAAAAGGTCGAATTTTATTTATAAATCCAACACACAACATTTTATTTAAAAAAGGCATTGGCTAGAAAACCAATAATTAATGTGAACTAATGGATCTCAAATTTGTGTCGAGATAGGATCGTGAGGTTGGGGTTTGAAACATTCAAATGTTTGGATATTCTCTTCTAGTTATTCAATGGATGTAGAATTTGTGAAATTGGAGTGAAACCTACATAGAGAATCTAGCTAGCAACGAAAAACAAAAAACTTGCAAAGTTGAGAGAATAAGAGAATAATTGAGAAGAAAAAATGAAAGAATTGTATTCCACACTATGAGAGAATAAAAAATTACATATAATATACTCTACATGGCTAAACTAATGTTCCATAGTAGTGATATATATAGATATGTGGACATACATGGACATAAATCAAAGTGAACTACCACCTAGTCCTTGTTAACCGACCATGAAGTCATTAGTTAACTAGCTTACACAAGTGGAGTTGAGAGAATATCATTCATGCAAATGTGTAGAGCTCTCCTAGCCCCATGTATGTAAATTTTTCCCTCGTGGTGATGATTTCAAGGTGAACATGAAACACTTAGGGGTAATTCCAAGTTTTCCATGTGAGACGTGACTATGCTAGTCTAATTGGAGTAAAACTAAGTAATGGTTGAAGAGGATGTGGTGCCCTCATATAGGGGAGAATATCATTTTCTAGGGTAGAATATATAAAATGAGGGGCACCCTCCACATAGAGTAATAAACATAGAAAAATAAATACCAGATGGATGTGTAATATCTCCAATAACCACCCTAAGGCACTACTAGGGAGTACACAATTAATGGGAACCTACATGAAGCCATGTTGGGTACCTATTTTACAATTCATCTAAGTAAAATAGAACATTTAAAAATAGGTAAGATGGAAAACCTCATTGGAACCCC
>JZKD02S1772298.1:964905-1010062 GCA_000966675.3 Picea glauca
AAGATCTTAAGAAATTACAGGCTAACATTTCTATTTATGAGTTGTTGAAGTTTCCATTTTTGTTACAGAAGATGTTGCAAAATATTTCAGACAATGGAAAGAATGGTAATTCAAATGGTAATATATATGTCTCATCCTCATATATACCTTTCCAAATACTATTTTTTCACTCAAATATGAGCTCCGAGATGAAAGTGATGGTACGAGGAAATTTAAACATTTTTTTCTGAATTTATCCCTATATTTTATAGGTGTCTTATTCTTCTTCCTGCACATTTTTGTTGAAATTTCTCCTACCCAAAACCTGAGACTTAATTACAAATAAATCACTTATTGAATTAAATAAAATTTGAGTAATCAATTAAACATACAACAGAAGTATAAACAAGGAAACCAAAAATCATGCACACATAAACACAAATATTTTTGGGTAGATACCCCTGGAAAAACCCTAGAGGGAAAACCAATTATGAGAATGATTTCATTATGCTAAAATCAGGGCTCCCATAACATGGATAATGTCCCACTAATATAAATAAGACTGCAAACAAACCTAACAAAACCATACATGTTGTATGAACTCGAAATCCATGATTTTCAAGATGTACATGAATATCCATAATCTACACCCATGTACACACAAATGTATCCAATTGCACCTACGTACACCTATGAAAAACCTACACATAAATATCCATACAATGCAACTCTTCCTTATGGGTTGGCTTGACTAAAACCCACCTGCAACAACCTTTTTTATCTCTTCTCATTGATCTAATCTCTATATGGAAGTCCTTGTCCACCTATCCAAGATATTGAATCAAAGTCCTTCATGATCCAATCTTCCTTGTGTTAACTCTCTCAAAACAAGTATCAAGTATCTTCCTCCTTTACCATGTCCTTTCTTTTATAATCATGAATTATAATCTATTTCCAATCTTCAAATAGATTGAAGATTGACATCACTTCTCACACTCACTTAAGATTTCGAAACATGCTAATTACTTGTAGCATTTTCCTTAAATAACTTGATTAATTAAATGATTAATTGATAAAACAAATTTACTTTGATAATTTTGTTAAGTAAATTAAATTCAAGAGTAGAAGGATTTGTATGATTTCCACATGTCTAGAAACATACACTTGTGCAGAAATACATGTTTGATTCTACCACCAGCATCAACAATTTTCACATACCCAGATCCAAAATATGGCATCATGGTTGTCTTATATGGCACATAGGATTTCCATAGACTCTTCTTTTTCCTCAAGCATGCTTTTGAGCAAGGAGTTATGCCCTCAGAAAGTAAATTGGGGCCGGAAATTTATCTTAACTATCTTTTTTCTAACTTTGTCATACAAGCTCTATTTTTTGCCCACAGTAACTCATTGGATATCTCTCCTCAAGTTATTTTATTTAAGTTGTGGACACATATTCGAACTTTGTACACTATATTCATGTCGGTTTTTATTGCCTAAACCATCGTTTAGGGCCTCAAAATTTCCCCACAAGTTCATGATCTTCAAAAAAATGAAACAAATCATAGAAATTTGATTATTTTCCTGTTATAACTTCTCTTTAATATGTTGGATTAATAAGAGGGGGGGTGAATAAGTAATAGAGAAATTTAATCCTTTTTAACCATAAAATGCAAGTGTTATATCATTGTAGCATTATAATCCAATAGGTGCAAAGTAAATAAACAATGAATAAATGAGAAACCATACACATACACAGTACACCAGTGTTTTCACGTGGAAACCCAAAGTGGGAGAAAACCACAAAATGCTTTTTCTTATAAGTATTTAAGAATTAAATTCATTGTATGCACCAAATTCCTTTGTTTTCTAGCTACAACTGGAAGGAGGCTCCAACCCCCTAGTTTCTCAGGATACAACCTGGGGAATATCCAACTCCCTAATTCTCTGGATACAACCAGAAGGAGGAAACAACCCCTATGTTCTCTGGCTACAACCAGAAGGTGGCTACAACCACCTGTCCTTGCCTCGTCCAACCGCTCTGAAATATAAGTAGAATCATGGAACCATTGTCACACTATCACTCTGAGATATACTGTTGTAAACCTATACCAATCAACCTGCACCAAACAACCTGTATCAACCTATACCAATAACATGTTCCAACATGTTCCATACATCAACCTGTACCTCAAATTGTACCATAAACAAGTGCATCAACCATGCAGTAAACCTGTACAAATAACCTGTCACAATAACATGTCCAAACAACCTATCACACCTACCTGTCTCATCAATCTGTAATCAACCTGTACCATAAACAAGTGAATCAACCATGCACCAAACCAGTACAAATCATGAATCAAATACACATAAATTATGACTCATCAAGATGTACCAACATCATCAACTATACACCTCATGTATATGCCAACTCATCAACTACTTGTCTCAACCATGTACCCAACATGTACCTCAACCAAAATCCCTCATCAATTTCATCATACAAACATGATTTGTAACTCTATAATAGACTAGGTGTATATGATAACATACCTACAAACCTTCCTTAACTTTAACAATAAGAGACTAGCATTTTCATCAAACTTTACTTTAGTGTCACATGACTAATTTTTGATTAGTCAAAAACCCTAACTTGAAATAATCATAACTATGCACCTGTCATGAATAAAGATTTGAAAATAGTACACAATGTTATTTAGTTTATTTTGTGCAATTCCTCTAGGTTTCATTACTTTTAACCTCTTAGAAAAGGAGTTATAGAAAAAATGGCATACCTTGTTGAATTTTGTCTTATTCTAGAGAGTGAACTTGTAGAGCATACCCTGCACATAATATTTGTTGTATGGATATGAAAATGGTACAAATAATACTATAGACTTCATTCTAACCAATACATTTGGTATTACTTAATTTGGATTTTTTATCAATAAGTTATGACATTTTTACCTGAAACACATGTTTTCGACTAGTTTCAGGTCTAGCCACAAACCCTATTTTCCACGTAGTGTAATTCAAAAAATACAACGAACCACAAGATGAAAGTTTTATCACAGCTACTTGAATATGTTTCCTCAATGACCTATATATTTTTCGATCTGAATAATTCTAGAAAAAATGTTATTTATAAAATGGTGAGATGACCTGTAAATAACATACCTTAGAAAACATCATCAAAAGAATTTTCCCTCCCTTGAATTTTGTCCTTCTTTACTTTACCTTCCCTCTTAAATTCGCCTTAGATATCCTTTGGTTACCTCAATCACTTGTAGATATTCAATATGCTCAAGTGTGATTAAAATGAGAGACCCTTGCCTCTTATTTATACTTTTATGTAGCTTCCTCAAGGGGTTACCTTTTAACCATCTTAAACCACTTGTCCACTTAGTAATTTTTCCATTAAATTTATTATTTAAATAATTTCTTTTGTATCCAGTTTGACTTATAGTACACTCATCACTTCACTTTATTATTTAAATAATTTCTTCTTTGCAACCACTTTGACTATTTTGACCTTTTGGGGCTTCTAGATGACTCATGAGGGTTCTCCAATTTCACATGGTCATAACTCTCTGACTGTGAGGAGTTATGTGCAATTGCACATACCACTGAAAATGGCATGAAATGTACTATCCATATAGAATAGTCTTACCTATAAATTAATTTATATTTATGCCAGTATAACTCAAACAAACTTGGGTCCCTTACCCATACCTTTGTGCTACCATAATTTTCTATCGGACTTTCTTCAAGGGTTGACATCAATGAAAACCAACCCAATTAATGAACAATATCCCCTTTGGCATTGATGGTAACACTCTGATGCAATACTGAATTCATATCACTCATTTTCTCCCTGTGACCATCGCTCTGCCTCGAACCATGCCTCTACTCTCTTTCTCCAAGCATCTAACTCTCTATCCTGCATATGATAAATCCATCCCCTTTTGTCATCAATGGAAAAGGTAACTTTCCATCCGAGGATGCTCCCCCTAACTAAACTATCCTTGGGGATACTCCCCCTGATTTAACTCTTCCTAAAACGATCTCCCAAACTGAACTTTCCTCTTTATGGTGCTTCCTCGTGTAAATATAAGACATATAAGATAAGCATTTGCAAGCATTAATTTTGGAGTAGAAATTACTCTGAGTCTTTGGAGAAGATACTCAAATTCTTCTCACAGAAGAAATTTTGTAAATATGTCTGCCACTTGTTCTTTTTCGCCCACATATTCAAATATGATGTTTTTCTCTGCAATCTGTTCCCATAGAAAGTGATAGTTTATTGGAATGTGCTTCATATTGGAGTGCATCACTGGGTTATTTGAGTTACTGATGGCAGTTGTATTATCACAATAGATTGGAATGGGCTCATCATACTCAACCTATATATCTGTCAAAGTTTTTTTCATCCATAGAACATGAGTACAACATCATGTTGCTGCAATATACTCTACTTTGGATGCAGACAAAGATATTGATGATTGTTTCTTGCTTAGCCAAGATACTAAACAATCACCCAAGTAGAATGCTTCTCCACCAGTGCTTCATCGGTCATCAATGCAACCTACCCAATCTTCATCTGTGTAGGCAATAAGTGATATATCCTTTCCTTTTGGATACCATAATCCAAACTCTTATGTTCCTTTGAGATATTTGAAAATCCTCTTCACTGCTAATACATGTGATTCCTTTGGTGTTGCTTGAAATCATGTCGTTTGTCCAACTACCTACATTGCATTTGTTCTGGATGATGTCACATATAGTAAGATGTCAGTCATTGACCTGTATTTCCTCTGGTCTATAGACTTTGAATCATCATTTTTTATCAACTTCCAACTAGTTTGCATAGGAGTAGTAACTGGTTTGCAATCTTCCATTCCGAACCTATTTAGAATTTCTCTAATATACTTAATTTGAGAAATACAAATTCCTTGGTTTCTTTGACTTATCTGAATACCCAAAAAGAAGGATAGTTCTCCAAGTAATGACATTTCAAATTCATTCTTCATATCCTTTACAAATTTTTGTCTTAACCTGTCATCATTACTTCCAAAAACAATATCATCAACATAAACTTGAATTAATAAAATATTATCTTGAGTTACCTTGATATAGAGGTTGTTGTCTGCACTTCCTTTTCTGAATGTTTCATGTTGTAGATATGTATCATGTCTATAGTACCATGCTATAGGAGCCTGTTTTATACCATACAAGTCCTTCTTCAATTTTCACACTTAATCTGTTTTCTCTGACAATGGAAATCCTTCTGGTTGTTCTATGTAGATTTCTTATTCAAGTTCCCCATTTAGAAAATTTGATTTCACATCCATCTGATACACTTTAATATTCTTGGAGCATGCATAAGCTAAAAGCAATCAGATTTCTTCCATTCTAGAAATTGGGGAAAATGTCTCTTGAAAGTCGATTCCTTCAACCTGTGCATATCCTTTACATACCAATATAGCTTTGTTCCTTGTAACAAGTCTATATTCATTCAATTTATTTTTGAAAACCAACTTTGTGCCAATCACATTCTTCTTCTTTGATCTTGGAATCAATTCCCAAGTGTCATTCTTCGCTATTTGATCGAATTATTCATTCATGGAATTAATCCATAATTCATTCTTGCTTGCTTCTTCAAAACTGTTTGGTTCAATCGTAGATAAGAGTGCTAGGTGCATTTGTTCTGGTGAATGGATTCTTCTTCTAGTCTCAACTGTTGCATCCTTGTTTTCGATAATCTGATCTGAAGGATGATTCTTTTGTACTTATTTGATAGGTGTCTTTGGAGTAACTTGTTGAACTTTCTCTTCTACTTCTATCTGATCTTATTCATCTTCCCCTTCTACGCATTCTTCATATTTTTCTTCTTCTTCGTAAATTTGTTCCACTGATTCATTTTCTTCTTCCTTTGATTCTCGTCCACCTATTTCATCAATTGCTACATTTATTCTTTCCAAAACTTTGTTCAATCTCAGATTGTAACACTTGTATGATTTCATTGTACTTGAGTAACCAACAAGTACTCCTTTGTCCACATGAGATTCAAACTTTCTGATTCTTCCATATTCTCTTTTGATGTAGAATTTGCTTCCAAATACTCTAAAGTTCTTCACATTTGTTGGTCTTCCTTTCCATATCTCATAGGGAGTTTTGTCATTGTTGTTTACGAGCATTACTCTATTTTGAATGTGAAATGTTGTATTCATTGCACATGCCCAAAAAATATCTGTCAATTTGGAATCCATTAGCATTGTTCGAGCCATTTCATGTGTAATTAACATCCATACTGTTCCTTTGTCTCTAAACCAATCTATGAATCCATGCTCTCGTCCACTTTCGTATATATTTCCAAACCTTCTAAGTGTTCTTACAAATCCATCTCTGTCCATATTGTCCAAGACTCTACATGCACAACTATCCATAATGCTTACCCATTTATCACTATACTATCATGAAGTCTTGATTAATCTATCAAACTGTACTTCTGCTAATTGAATGCTCTGGATCTGTCTTCTCAAACTCTGCAATATGATCGAAGGATGGTTCTTTTCTCTGTCACAGCTATCGCATAGATTCCCCCTATCTAATATTCATATTACCTAAGAGTCTCTGAGCCATATGTCTCAGAACAATTCCTTCTCTAATATGTATTTATCATCATCTTCATTGGTAGATTCATTATCTCTTTGATCTCTAACTTCTTTCTTTTTGTCTGTGGATTCATCTTTCACTACAATGCCTGAAAGTACAATCTCTTGAACCCATTCCTTATTTACCTGTCCTTCTTTTCTTTCAGTTATTTTCCAATCCTTTATGTATTTGACATATTTCTTTATTTCTGTAGAATTTTCTTCATCTCGTTTTATTTCCGATCTTGCGATCTCTGGGACCTGGTATTTGTTCACTTGTTCTTCTTGTTTTCTTATTCATACTTTATTATATCTGATATCATTGTTATCTTTCATGGAAGTGTTTATCATGCTTCTACAATCACTATTTATGTGTACACAGTTATGGCATTTGTAACATTCAATGTTACGTGGGGCCACATAGGAATTTATTGCTTGAACATTTTTATAATCCTTGCAATATGCAACCTTATTTCAAAAATTAGTACAATAAAAAAAATGACCATAAAAGAAATTTTCATACCTAGGAGTGAATGATCTTGTTTTTGGTGTAGTCCTTCTGAATTTCTTCCTTGACTGATCATGATCATGATTGAAGCTTTTTTGTGGCTTGAACATGGATGGTTTTATTGAAGATGTATCTTTAATAGTTTTCTTAGATTCTAGTTGACCATGATTCCTTCCTTTGAGTGCTTCTACATAACTCTTTCTATTTTCTTCATTATTCTTTTCTAGCAACCTAGAGTGCTTCTCTTCATTCTATATAAATGACATGGATGTTTTTGTCTCTTCAACGTTCTTGTTGAGCTTGACAATTTTACTTCTCAATGTGACAACTTCTTCTTCAAGCTTCTCAACCTCTTCTTCTTTCTTCATTATTTGAGACTTCATGACTTCTTATGTTATTTTCTCTTCTTCAAGATGGAACTTTAATGTTATTATTTCTTCTTCAAGTCCTTTCTCTTCTTGACCAAAATATTCATCAAGCTGGTTTAGATCGTTAGTTCTTTCCTTAAGATGATATGTCAATATATTTTCTCTCATTTCTGCTTATTCCTCCTGTGCTGCTATGTTGGCTTCCAAATACCGATTTTGATCTTTAAGAGTTTCTTTGATATTTATGGCTTCTTCTAGTTGAGTTCTTAAGTTCTTGATGACCTATTTGGATTATTCAAAAATGTGATCACTTTCCTTTTGTTTCGTGAATTCTTTCTTCAATGACTTGTTTTCTTCTCTTTCTTTTCTTAGTTCATCTAAAGTACTGATCAATTCTTCTTCATAATTGTCTTCTTTTTCAGTTAGTTTTTCTGTCTCATTTCCTTCATGGAATTCTATTTCAAGATGTCTACATTTTTCACAATTAAAGAAAAACAACATACCTCTGTTGATTATGAACTCTTCATCTTCTGAACCTGTTTGACATGGTGAACACATTTCTTATTGATCTGTACCTACATCTTCTTTGGAATTTTTTGAATCTGTGATTGGTGAAGAATATATATGATGTAACTTATCCCAAATTTCTTTGGTTGATGAACATTTACCAACCTTTTCTCCTACTGGATTAGGTAATCCTTCCCAGATGAAATCCATTGTTATTTTGTTATTCTTCTTCAACTCTTTCTTTGCTACTGTCTTTTCCCTTTTTGAACTATCATATTCTGTAACAACTAATAGCCAAATATAATACCCATGTTCCTGTAAAAAAACTTTCTTCCTTCCACTACATAACTCATACTTTAAACCATTCTAACCATTAAAGTGTGATACTCCATTCTCAGAATAATCCATGACCTCCTTCCAGTGGTTAAATTGTTTCCTGAAGGATCCTTCTATGATACCAATTATTGGATTGTTGAGAGGGGGGGTGAATCAATAATAGAGAAATTTAATTATTTTTAACCATAAAATGCAAGTTTTATATCAATGTAGCATTATCACCCAATAGTTGCAGAGTAAATAAACAATGAACAAATGAGAAATCATACACATACACAGTACATCAGTGTTTTTACATGGAAACTCAAAGCGAGAGAAAACCATTGATTTTTCTTATATGTCTTTAAGAATTAAATTCATTGGAAGCACCAAATTCCTTTGTTTTCTAGTTGCAACTGGAAGGAGGCTCCAACCCCCTATGTTCTCATCATACAACCTAAGGGAAGCTCCAATTCCCCAATTCTCTGGATACAACTAGAAGGAGGATACAACCCCCTATGTTCTCCGAATACAATTGGAAGGTGGTTGCAACCACGTGTTCTTCCCCCATCCAACCACCCTGAAATATAAGTAGAATGATGGAACCACTGTCACACAATCACTGTGAGATATAGTTTTGTAAAATTGTGCCAATCATCCTGCACCAAACAACATGTAACAACATTTACCAATAACATGTTCCAACATGTACCATACATTAACCTATACCTCAACCTGTACCATAAACAAGTGCATCAACCATGCACCAAAACTGTACAAATATTGCATCAAATACACATAAACTATGACTCGTCAATATGTACCAACATCATCAACTATACACCTCATGTATGTGCCAACTCATCAACTACTTGTCTCAACCATGTACCCAACATGTACCTCAACCAAAATCCCTCATAAATTTCATCATCCAAATCTAATTTGTAACTCTATAATAGACTTGGTGTATATGATCACATACCTACAAACCTTCCTTAACTTTAACAACAAGAGACTATCATTTTCATCAAACTTTACTTTAGTCTCACATGACTAATGTTTTATTAGTCAACAACCCTAACTTGAAATAATCATAACTATGTACCTATAATGAATAAATATCTGAAAAGAGTACAAAATTTTCTTTACTGTCTTTATGCAATTCCTCTAGGTTTCATTACTTGGAACCTCTCAGAAAAGGAGTTATAGAAAAAATGGTATACCTTGTTGAATTCTAGCCTATTCTATAGAGCGAAATTTTAGAGCGTCCCCCACATAGAATATTTGTTGTATGGATCTAAAAATAGTACAAAGAATACTACTTACTTTAATCTAACCAATACATTTGGTCTTACTGAATTTGGATCTGTTATGAAGAAGTTATGACGTTTTTACCCAAAACACATGTTTTAGACTAGTTTTTGGACTAACCACAAACGCTATTTTCCATGGAGTGTAACTCCAAAACTAAAATGACCCATAAGCTAAAATTGTTATCAAAGCTAATTGGATATGTTTCCTCAACGAACTCCATATTTTTCGGTCTGAATCATTCTAGAAAAAAAGTTATTTTGAAAATGGTGAGATGACCTATAAATAACATACCTTAGAAAGAATCATCAAAAGAATTTATCCTCCCTTGAATTTAGGCATTGTTTACTTTACCTTGCCTCTGAAATTCGCCTTAGATATTCTTTGGTTACCTCTTTCACTTATAGATATTCAATATTCTCAAATCTGATAAAAATGAGAGACCCTTGCCTCTTATTTATACTTTTGTGTAGCTTCCTGAAGGGGTTAGCTTTTAACCATCTTAAACCACTTTCCTTATTTTAGGGCTAACCCACTTCTAACCACTTGTCCACTTAGTAATTTTTCTATTAACTTTATTATTTAAATAATTTATTTTGTATCCACTTTGACTTATAGTACACTCATCACTTCACTTTATTATTTAAATAATTTCTTCTTTGCAACCACTAAACCACTTTCCTTATTTTAGGGATAACCCACTTCTAACCACTTGTCCACTTAGTAATTTCTCCATTAACTTTATTATTTAAATAATTTATTTTGTATCCAATTGAATTATCGTACATTCATCACTTCGCTTTATTATTTAAATAATTTCTTCTTTGCAACCAATATGACTACTTTGACCTTTTGGGGCTTCTAGATGATTCATGAGGGTTCTCCAACTTCACATGGGAATAACTCTCTAACCGTGAGGAGTTATGTGACATTCCACATATCACTGGAAATGGCATGACATGTAATATCCATCTAGAATATTCTTACCTATCAATTCATTGATCTTCATTCCCTTATACCTCAAAAAAACTTGGCTCCCTTACCCATACCTTTGTGCTACCAAACTTTCTTCAAGGGTTGACATCAATGAAAACCAACCCAATTAATCAACATAATTTTCACCACCGATACCAAATTGGAGGAAATATGGATTGTTTATCTACTATGTATCGACGATTAATGATTTAATATTTCTTTTGTAAACCGTACTTTACCCATCGAGATTCCTAACCCATGATCATCGAACATCGACCATTTTTCTTCACAAAAAAAAAGTTTCCCATCAACCTCACCAATCCTCGATCATAGACAATTGACCGTTGGTGAATTCCTTTGACGACTAACTTAGTTACAATTTTTCAAACCCCAACCATCGACCATTGGCCATCTCTTTTCCAACATGGAAACTATGCTGACATGGAATGACTCATGGATGATGACAAGGCATGGCACGTCATCCAACAACATCAACTTGGTTGATGTGGAATGACACATGGAAGATAATATGACATGACACATCACCCTCCTATTTCATTCATCGGTGATCGACCACTTCTCTTGGAAGAATTTGAACATCCCACTAATTTTACACACCCCTAACCATCCGAAATCGACAATTAGAGATTTCCTTTGGAGGCATGAACTCCTTTGCCAAAACTTGTCAACCCCCGATTGGATATATATTTTGGCCAAAATAAATCTTCTCTAAACTTTTTGATCCAACCATTATCCATTGATGAATTCTTTTGGTGAACTCTAACACTTAGAAATTTCGGACAAAAACCGAGTGAATTTGGATCGTCGATCTCCTACTAAAAAATGGTCTTGAACATCAATTCTGCTCCAACCTTCCAACCTATGAAACTGATACAGAACATTGATCTGTCTCATTCTCTCAATCAACAAAACAAATATCTATCATAGATATGGTAACCCCACCAAAATTTGAAACCTTATAATTTTTTAAATTTATCAAGGGTGAATCTAGGTTGTTGATCTCGATATCGAACATGACCTCGACCATAGATTCACTTAACTCTTCCTAGTTCTACAAGACTATAACAACCATTAAAAATCAAATATTTTTTACCTTCCAAGTCAAATTCATCTCTTTAAATATGAAAATTGAGTCCTTTAACTTCTTAAACAATTTTGATACATTTAATTCGGATATTGCTCATGAAATTGGGGGATCTCTCTCTAATTTTTATGTTTTTCCCCAAATTCACATAGACCCAAATATTCAATAGATAATTTTCCCAATTCACACTCATCCTTACCCATACAAGTTTGGTGTTTGAACTAGAAGATCTGATACCAATATTTAACATACCCGACCACTAGTAGGCTGACCATGCTACTTCAAATCACACTTCCAGAAGTAATTTTGAATTATGATAACAATTACTTAATAAATAAGCATGGAAGAAATGAAATGATCACACATGCAATAATCAATATTCATGCTCGAATTAAAAATAATGCTTCATCATTCCATGTATAACATTAACCAACAAGGCACATTATAAATACATATCTCAAAGATAATAATTAATACACAACGGAAATAAATATACAAGTAAAGGCAACCATGATAGAGAGTATTTATATTAAAGAAAATAAATCACCAATTGGCTACAAACCAAGGATGTTCCACCCAACCTTAGACATTTTTTTTCCAAGTCTCAACAACAAGTCACCCCTGAGCCAAGGCTATGAATCCACAAAGATGGGTTCCAGAGTGATAGATGGATTCTCAAAATAGTCAACACTCAAGTTCTCATAGGTTTCTCAACACACAATAATCCAAAGAAACAAACTCTCTTCTCTCCACCCTGCACCTCCCAAATACAATGAAACCCCTTCACTCCCACACAGTCCCTCACATTATCCACTTATTTCTAGGGCTCTAGTGCATATGGTCAATAATCTCCATGTTGGGACCATGGATGATTTTGAGGATGTAAATTTATATTAAAATGTAGAAACATGGGATAATCTTACTAGTCCTTAATATGAAAAATGTCAAATGTTTGGTGATAGTTTTGTAGAAATATTCAAATTTCCAAGGATTTTATATAGTTTATATAAAAAAATTGGCGATTTTTAAGGTAAAATAATTTCATTCTATGGAATTTAGGTGAATCATTTTTAGAAAAAATGGAAATTAGCGAATTGTTTTTTGGGAAAAACCATGGAAAATTAGCCCATTTGTGAAATTTAGCACCTAAAATCATCTATGGTTTGGATGCTCAAGATTCATGCTTGTGAAGAGGATTTAGCACATGTCAATGCATCTCAAGCATACATGCACCAATTCATGGTTGGAATACACCAGTAAATAATATTTGATGCAGAAACCCTCTTTTTTAGGGGTTGCATGACCTTCTGGTCTAGAATCGTTCAAAACAATGAGTCAAATTGGCTCTTTGGGCCTCTTCTAGACCCACAAAACCTTCTCCATGGGCCTCTAATTTCTTCCCTGTGCTCAAAAAAATGAACGAGGAACTTCAAACACCCACAGAGTGTTCCAAGAGACCCCGTGCCAAACTATGGGAAAAATATACTTATACCTGACGATTTCAGGACTTCTTAATCCACCAAGTGTAGGTATGCATTGACCCAAACCCCTCGGGCACTTTATCTAGCTTCTCGTGTCTCCAATCTCAAATATTAGGATTTATCCCCTTTTCTCTTGTGGTAACTACATGTTACCGCAGACTATCACCAAGCGCCTACTCAAAGGGTGCTTCAGAGCTTTGAGCTCTGAGCATTTTCACTCCACATTACAATCAATTATTTTCGAGACGCAATCCTCTGAAACCACATAAATAGTATCAACAGTCCTCCTTCCTCACTGGGATCTATGACTCAGTCTTCTCCTTCGACACTCTGGCCTTCGAGAGTTTTGGCTCCAAAAAATTTGCTTTTCTTCGGAGTGAATTTTATCTGGACTGGTAGATCTTCTGCCACACATCCTCCTTCATGGATGACAGGGATGACTTTGTGACTCCGGCCTTTAGGATTCCTCTCACCTCCACTCCTCAATTATTATAAAGTAATTCCGCTCTAGAGTGCAGGATCTAGCAACACCTTTCGCTACAGGATCAATGACTTAGGTCTGCTTCAGCTCCTGATGACTTCGAGAGTTCTTCACCCAACTCTACACTCTCTCCTCCAGAATATAGGATCTCCTACCACATGTCTATGACTGATGAATGATTGAGATCTTCTCCACTGTTTTGGGCTGCAGGAGTTTTATGCACTCCACATAGTATTTCCTTCAAAGCACTCTTTTTCCAAAGTATGCAGATCTCTGCCATGTAACCTTCTGGATGATGGACTATCTTGATCTACTTCAGGACTTCAGATTGTCTGATCTCCTGTACACTAAAAAATTTTAAATTCTATGCATTTTACCTGGATCAGACAAGTGTCGATCATTTGAGCTCAGATTTGACAGCTGTGATCTACTCTCCTCCTCTGCACGCTCCTTCTATTGTCTGGACATAGGATTCAATGATCCATATCTCTTCTTACATCTCAATCCAACCTTTGTTTTTGCTCCTCCTGAGATTTTGATTTCGCCCGAATTGGAAGAATTTGTAAGTATTCAAAGGTTTCGACCTTTGAATCTTCTCCTGCAAGCCTGACTACTTTTGTTCTTCTGTTGGCACAAGAGTAGACCTAGGGTTCAACTCTAATAGTGCAACAACAAACCCTAACTATTTTCGCTTACAAAAACACCTACGAAGTAGATGAAGTCTCACCCGAAGTAGCAATAGGGGGGTTGCAGGACACATGTGTCTACAACCAGAGGAAATGCAATATGATTCCAAAACAATAACGCAAAATAGCCCAGACATTCTTAATAGTATTATGCTTAACTTCATGAAGTAATTTATATCTTCTTATCTTCAACAGGAAAAATAGGAGTGCAATAACAATATAAAAGGTAGTAAATAACAAAGCATCAACCACATGGAACAACAAGATTTTACGTGGTTCACCCTTTCCCTAGGGATATGTCCATAGAACTGTGTTTATTGATATAATAAATGAATATATATAGTTCTATTTGTGCACTCATCTGCCAACCCTTCTCTCTCTTCCTCTTTGTTTCCTATCAATGCACACCCAGCTACAGAGTTGATCTTCGCACCTAGATGAAGACCCAAAATACAAGAATTCCCTAAAATATAACACTTCTACATCTCAAAAACCTTAATACTTCCCATCTCAACTCTTCTTGACATCTATTTATACATTCCATGACTCTTAGAAAACCATGGACCAAAGCCCAGGTGCCAAAATCCTAGGTCCACATTGCCAAAACCCTAGGTCCACATAACCTTCATTTTAAGGACTTCGCTGACCTGTTCTTCCTTCTTCTCTTTGAGGTGCTCAAAAGAACCCAATAATGTCTTCTTTCGCTTTTTCACTTGTCCACGATCTATCTTGTGTGTTTCTTTGTCTTCCTTTATCTTTTCTTTCAATGGGTTTCTTTCCTTTACTTCGTTCCTTCTTTTATGCTTCTTTAACCACTTCGACCCTTCCTCGGTTTGTGTGCCTTCTGCGTGCTTCATACTTTGTCTTAGTAACCCTTAATGCTGTTGGAATTCTCAAATCCCAATCATATTTTTTAACACTGCAAATCTTAGTCAGCATTGTCTCCAAAATATTATTGAAATCTTTGAATGTACCATTCTCCTGTGGGTGATATGGTGTGCTCTTCTGATGGTGAACTTTGAACTTCTGAGTCAAGGGTTCAATAGTTTTGTTAATCAAGTGTGTGCCTTGATCACTCATAAGGATCTTCGGGTATCCAAATCTAGTTATGGTATAATCAAAGATGAACCGCAAAGCTATAACTACACTACAGTCTTTAACTGCTCTTGCTTCTTCTCATCTAGTCAAATACTTTGTAGCAGTGATGATATATCGAGCTCCTGTGTGATTTCTTGGTGGGTTGATAGGTCCCAAAAAGTCAATATCCCATTTCTCAAATTCCTGTAAAGTTAACTGAGGTGCTAAAGGCATCTCATCCCTTCTAGAAGGCTCCCCTACTCTTTCACATACATCTCAGGCTCCATAGTATTCCTCAACATCCTTATGTAAAGTGGGACACCAGAGGCCAACTCTGAGAACCTTCTGCATTGTTGATTTCCCTGCATAATGTTCTCCTGCGATGACTTCATGTGATTCTGCAAGAATTAATGGTCTTTCTGACTCCATAACACATCTTCTTAAGATCTCATCTGGTCCCATATTATATAATTGTCCAGCTATAAGTTGAAAATCTACAACGTGGACTACCAACAATTTCTTTTGAATAATTGTATACTCGCGAGGTGCCATTCCTGTGGATAAGAAATGGACTATCTCAATGAAGTGATCATTGACTTTCCTGAATGCCAACAACTGTGCATCTGGTAGTGTAGCATCCAAACTGGTAGGATCCTCTCCATGTTCTAACCTGGATAAGTGGTCAAGTCCCTTATTCATTCTTCCTGGCTCAACCACAATCTCAAATTCATACTCCTAGAATAATAATAGCATATGCATATTCTTCCCCCCAACATTGACTTGTTGACTAAGTAATTCCATGCAGAATGATTAGTAAACATCTTAAATGTCCTCCCAACAAGTAGTGTCTAAACTTTTCAACTGCATATACCATAGCTATGCCTTCTCTTTCAGTGGTAGTGTAATTCATTTCATGTGTAGAAATATTCCTACTAGCAAAGGATATAGGGTGGTCAATAGCTCCACTTGGTTGTGCTAAAAATTCTCCTAATGCAATGGATGAAGCATCGACATGAACATGGAATTCCTTACTCCAATCTAGAAAAATCAAAATAGGTTCAATGATCATTTTCTGCTTTAATGTGTCGAAGTTCTGTTGGCATTCATCTATCCATTGAAACTTATTATCCTTATTTAATAGATTCACCATATGTTTTTTTATATGTGTGTAACCCTTAATAAACTTTCTATAGTATCCAATGCATCCCAATGCAGTGTGCAACTATCTAACCGAAGTAGGAGGAGGTAGATCAACAATGTTAGAAATCTTGGAAGGATCTACCAACAACCCCTTCTTACACACAATGTGTCCTAACAACACTCCAAAAGGTGACAACAAAATACACTTCTTCAAGTTCAGGGAAATCTGACATTGCCTTCACTTATCCAACATTAATCTCAAACATTCAATATGATCTTTCAATAGACTAAAAAAGGTCCATTCATCAAAGTATGCCTCCAAAAACTTATGTAGAAATTCCTTAAATGCTTCGACGACCACCCTGGAAAAGATGGCTGGTGCATTATTCAAACCAAAAGGCATCATAGTGTACTGAAAAGAACCCCATTATGTTGCAAATGTTGTCTTATGTCTGTCCTCCTTATCAATTCTAATCTGGTGATATCCTGAAATTCCATCTGTGAATGAATAAACTTCTTGTCCTCCTACATTATCTAGAACTTCATCAGTAAAATGTGTAGGAAATGGATCATGTAAACATGCATCATTCAATTTCCTTAGATATACACAGATTTTAATTTCTCCTATCTTCTTATCTTGGACCACCATAGGGTTGTTCCATTCAGATTCTTCAATTGGTTCTATAATTCTTGCTTCCAACATTCTATCTAATTAAGTTTTATCTTTCTCCTTGTACTTGGGATTCAGTCTGTAAGGGCTCTTCTTGACAGGCCTTGCATCTTCTTTCAAAGGAATATTCATTTCTCCCATGGTATCGTTAATTCCCTTCATGTCTATGAACTTGGTTGGAAATAAGTCCTGATACTCATGAAATAGTTATGTAATCTTACTAATAGTAGCATCATCCCAATAGTCTCCAACATTTACCAACTTAGGTGCTTTCTCTGTTCCAATATTAACCTTATTAATTTTAATAGGCTTCCCAACAAAATGTAATTCAATCCCTGTCCCTTCTATATCTCTTTTTCCTTCAGTTTATGAAATGTTCACTTTCCTAGGGTCATCATCCTCATCAACATTAATATTATAACAACCCTGTAATCATTAAAGAGGGGCAATCCATTCATCTTCTTCTTGTTGAAGAGGGGGGTTAGGTGCCTTCTCAAATACCTTCTTTCTTACAATTTGTAAATCTTGATCTACTATGGGGTACTAAATTTCAAATGGGAACGTAGATATAAAGTTCTAGGTCATACCATACCAATCTATAGTGACTAAGAGCAGTTCTTCTTGAAGATACCAGTTGATAGGTGTAGTATCTAAGGTGTTAAGGAACATATGTACCCACTATTATTTAGGAATGATGCTCTGGGATTCCTCACAACTTCTCACATGGTCCTTAGGACAATTTTGACCTGTGTATCGAACTTCACAACATTCAACTTGGTCTGAAAAGACCATTGTCAACAAGGTGCGTCATTGTACCCAGTCTGCGATGTTCTTCTTGTGTGTTCACCACCATCTTGCTGGTGTTGCTTTCAAGGCTTCATCTAGTTCCAACAACCTCTATTTTACTGGTACAATTCCTTCAAATTAAAACAGAAATGTATCTAAATTATTCAAGCCATCAATGTAGGAAGATTACTTACTTTTGTGCCAATCCAACGAACTACCTTAGTCAATATGGCACACCTTAGCATAGAGACTTCATACATTTTATTATGCCAATTTTCCAATGCTTCTTTTGAATCTGACGAGCATGCACTTTCACTTCGCCAACTTAGATTTCCATCTATCGTAGGATTAATATAATATTTTTGTCCTACTGTTAGTTTATAGATGTTCTCTAGCTCATAGATACAGTCTTCTTCTCTTATTGGCTTTGTGTATCTGTGACCTTCATCGAGATCAAGAGGTGAAATGAACCTAAGGCCATCACCTTCAAATGTCATTCTTCTCTTTTTCAGGTCAATAACAATCAAATTGTCAAAATCCCAATCAATACCCAACAATGCAAGATAGGGACAACTATCATCAATAATCTCGATCACTTCGAAGTCTACAAATTTCGTCACTCTGTCAATGTCCACAGGGACATGATCTTGTCTTCCAAAGGGGCTCACCAACTTATGATTAGATATATTGAGCCTAATAGGAGAGTAAATCAATTTAGGTTTTCCCATCAATGCCCAAGTCTGCTTCGTCATAGCATTTACTTCTGATCCTAGGTCGAGGACCACATATTCCATGTCATAGTCTCCAATCTGAGCACTAAGGTGCAGTTCCTTGCTTGTCTTCCTTTTTATGCATACTTGATTCACATCTCTACTCAACAGAGGATCTACTCTTCCAATTTCATATTGTCTTATAAGGTGTTTTAGTTCTTTCACATCTCTTTCATATTTAATCAAATCAATACAAGTATAAAAGAACTCCACAATCTTGATTACCTCATTTCCTTGTCTAGGTGGGGCAGATTGATCAAATTCTGGAGGCATCTCACATTCCCTTACTTCTGATTGTTCCCTAGATGAAGAAGCATGTTAGCTTACAAATTCTCTTCTTGCTTCTTCAAAAGTATGCTTTTCTTTCCTTGGATCAAACAATGATTCATTCTTTGAAGCTCTTATGATCCCTGATCCATATGTAGTATTTCCTGGAGTCACCCTTTATTCTCTCGTGACAACGCCTCCTTTAGTAATAACAACGAATCTAGGTTCCTTACCGCGAGGTTCAACTGATATTTTATGGATTTTTTGGTTTCCACCTCGTCTTTCCTAAAATTTAACTAACAATACTGGACAATCCTCAATGACATGGTCAAATGAATTACAGTAGAAACAAATAGTACAAGGGTTCTGACAATCCCTTGCAAAATGACTTGGTTGGGCGTAGTTATAGAAAATAATTTGACCTCGACCTCGACCCATGCCTCATCCTCGTCCTCTTCATCTTAACCCACTGTGAGGGTTGAAGCTTCCTCTTCCTGGGGAATTGAATTGCACAACATTCCCTTCTGGCTGTAACTATTCTTGAATTCTATATACATCCCTTGACCTATCATGCATGAGGTCATAATCCCTACAGTCCTTCTCATAATGCCCCATAGATTTACATAATGTACAATAAAGATTGGTGGGTGTCTGGACATATTTTTTCATATAATAACATTCACCAGGGCGATGTCTAGTTCTACATACCTTGCACCATGGTAAAGTAGCTTAATTCAAAGGGTTAGGAGCTCTAGAGGCCAAGTATTCACTAAATAAAGGATAGTGCTCTTTGTCATGGCCCTTTGCTTTACATTTGATACACTAGATGCCTTCTCTTTTCTCTTTCCCTCTATCTTTCTTCATGTCTTCAACCTATAAATGTAAACTAGTCAATTGATTCAAAATCTGACTCATACCTAAACTAGATTCTCCTACAGGTGTTGCTTCTAGTTTCATGGAAATCTCTAATGCCTCAGCCTAAGAAGTGACCTTATGTTGCATTAGAGGAGATCTAATGTGTGGAAAGAGGGCAGAAATGAACCATTCCTTATGTTGTTCATCTATAATATGAAAAATTAAATGGCCTATGAAGGTATTAAACCTATGATCAAATTCCCAAACAGGTTCAGTCACCTTCTTCTTGATTTCCTTTAACTCTGTAATGCACTGTGACTCCAACATAGGCTTCTTAAACTCTCCACTCAATGTAGTATTAATGTCATTCATCTCTTTTGGTTGTACAAATGTTGTAACAAACTTAATATACCAACTCAGTGCATAGTCCCTCAAGGTACTACTAAACTGAGCTCTCTTAACAAATTTGTCAGTGACTTTATTAATGCTCCATACATATTTACATAAGAAACAATGTTTTTTGGGATCCTCAGATCCATCTCCTCTGAAAATAGGTAACCTCATTTCATCTGCCATTGATTTTCCTTGTTTTCTTGACTGATTCTGTACTAAACTGCTTGTGACAGTACTCTGAGTGCTTTGATTACTCTGGTTACTTGGTGATACTAAAACAACAGGAGGAGTAGCAATACTTACTTTGACAATAGGTGCAGTACCTAAAGTTCCTGGTTCTTCTCGGTGAGGTTCTTCAGTGTGTACTTCCTCTTCCCTTGTGAACTTTGAATACTCTTCGTCTAATCTCTCTGTTTCTTTTCCATTGTATAATCCTTCATCTTTTGCTAATGTCCCATAACTTTGCTTAAACAGGTTCGCAAGAGGAATCTTTCTGAATGATCTCCCACTGTGCGTGTGTCCAGGGATGATTTGAAGGATGGAAATTTATTTTTAAATGTAGAGACCTTGGCGAATCTTACTAATCCTTCATATGAAAACTATAAATGTTTGGCGATATTTTTATAAAAATATTCAAATTTCTAAGGATTTTATTTAGTTTTTATAAAATTTTGGCTATTTTTAAGGTAAAATATTTTATCCTATAGAATTTGGGCAAATAACTTTTAAAATAGCAAATCTCATTTTTGGAAAAACCATGGAAAATTAGCCCATGAGCGAAATTTAGCCCCTAAAATCATCCATGCGTGTGTCTAGCCTCTATGTCACTGTCATTGTATTCATTCTTAAACATTATCTTTAAAATCAAACTAATTACTGTATCTTCAAGATATTCTTATCATGCAATAGGATCTTAATATTCAACTTCAAAAAGTGTAGGAACTTTCCTCTAGGTCCCTTGAAGAAATACCTCTCTGCTTGACTATATGATTCCACTCTATCAATAGAAAATTCAGTAATGTACCCTCCAATAGTGTTGTCGAACCAAAGATCCACTATCTTTGACACAATGTTGTCAACTTTCTTGACTTTCTTAATCAACTTCGATGTCCAAACCACACGTGGTCTAGATATAATTTCAAACTGAGTGTTTGCTAGTCTGGCTAACCACTCGTACAACTCCTGATGAACTCCTACAAATAAAATATTGTGCACATCAGTAAAGATGTTCCTTCCCAAGTAGTATTTTGTACTAATGCTAGGGTTATTGTTCAGAGCTTCAACGAAGTCCCTTTCTTGTTCTTCTATCCAATTTTGAATTTTTGTCTTCAATGGAAACCACCTTGACATTCCCTCAAGAAGATCCTGGTCTCGAAAACAGAACCATTTGTTGGCACAAGGGCAGATCCAAGGTTCAACTCTAACAGTGCATGAAAAAACCCTAACTACTGGCCCTTATGGAAACACCTATGAAGCAGATGAAGTCTCATCAGAAATTGCAATAGGGGGGTTACAGGACATAGGTGTCTACAACCAGAGGAAATGCAAGATGATTCCAAAACAATAATGCAAAATAGCCCATAGATTCTTAACATCATTATGTTTAACTTCGTGAAGTAAGTTATATCTTCCTATATTCAACAGGAAAAATAACAGTGAAATAACAATATAAAAGGTAGTACATAACAAATCATCAACCACATGGAACAACAATATTTTACGTGGTTCACCCTCTCCTAAGGGTTACGTCCAAATAACTATGTTTATTGATATAATAGATGAAAATATACATTTTTATCTGCGCACTCAGCTAGAAATCCTTCTCTCGCTTCCTCTTTATTTCCTATCCCTGCACACCCAACTGCAGAGTCGATCTTCCAACCCAGCTGAAGGCCCAAAATACAAGAATTCCCTAAAACATAACACTTCTACATCTCAACACCATTACTACTTCCCATCTCAAATCTTCTATAACTCTATTTATACATTCCATGACTCTTAGAAAACCATGGACTGAAGCCAAGGTGATGAAACCCTAGATCCACATTTCCAAAACCCTAGGTCCACGTAACCCTCATTTTAAGGACTTCGTCGACCTGTTATTCCTTCTTCTCCATGAGCTACTCCAAAGCACACATTAGTGTCTTCCTCCGCTTGCTGAATTTTCCACGATCTATCTTCTTTGCTACTTTTTCTTCCTTGATCTTCTCTTTCAACGACCTTCTTTCCTTTACTTCGACCCTTCCTCGGTTTGTGTGCATTTTGTGTGCTTCATACTTTTTCTTTCTTTTTCCTTAATATTTGTTTTCTTCCTTAATACATGACCAAGGGCCAACAACTTATAAAACACTATCCCTCCTTCAGCTTCCAAAAAGTTGAATCAAGTTTTCTCTCCTGTGCCCACATTGTGTTGTCTTCAATGAAAACCTGAACTGTCTTCACAATTTGAACCTATAAAGGTCCTTGGCCTCCGCTCGCTATGTCCTTGGCCTCCGATATTTGTAGTTTCTCAGATTTCTAAGGGAGTCGACCCTTCTGATTCCTATGAAGGAATTTATGTGCCCTCCTAACACTTAACGCTCGTCCTCCTGAGCTTTATGAAGAGTTGAAACACTCCACTTCTAGTGCACTCCTTTTACCTGTCTGGATATTTATACTTTCACAACACTTGTCTAATTGTTTTCCTGGTGCACTCCATGCAGAGGTCTTCTCTTGAATCCTAAATCCTTTAGGTTCACTAATGCACTCCTTGCGTTCACTCAATGCACACTTGCAGAGCTTCTCCCTACAGTCTAAAAAGTTAATTGTCTCTTGATGCACACTTGCACTCGCTCAATGCAGTCCTTGTATATCTTCTCCCCTAGGGTGTTCATTAACTATATTTTCTCCTCGACCTCCTCCAACACTTCAGAACGTGTTGGTTTTATGCCCTTCTTTCACCTACTCAAAGCACCCCTTGTTGATCCTTTCCTTCAAAGTGTTTATAAATTATGAAGTATTTCTCTTATCTGTCTACTAGAGTGTTCAGTAACTCTTTAGTGTATTCTCCTTGGCACCCTTATCCTCTGACTCAAAACATAATCCACTTTTGCACACTTGCACCTGCTCAACATCCACCTGGCAGAGTTCTACATATTGTTCAACAACTTTATCCTCTACACCTTCTCTGCATAGTTTCTCATCCAAGGTGTTCAGTAATGTTGAGGCCCCTCTTCGAGATTGTGAATTATTATGGTGTGCCCTCCTAGCATGTTATTCTATGAATTCGATGCAGAATTCAGATACACATTCCTTGTGCTGGCTCATAGAGTTCTCAATACTCTGCCGTCCACTCCTTGCACTTAGCCTAAAGAACCCAGAATAACTCAACAAACTCACAACAGATAGTGAATTCTATCTTCCTCCTTCAAATGGAATCTATTACATAAATCTACAGCATAAATGAACACACATAAATCACTCGTAACACACATAAACACACATAAAACTCATAGGAAGGAAAAAAATCTCTTTGTATTAATATGAATGCATGATTACAATATGTGCAAGTTCGAACTACAACAAAGTCTCAACTCTTCTCCTTCTTCTCCTTGGATTACAATGTTTTCTATAAACTTTAAGAAACCTCTATTGGCCATATGTTACAATGATTTATACAAGAGGGGCTCATCAAGCCTTCCCTCCAAACTACACTAGTGGTGTCTAATCACCATCAAAACGCCTATCTACTAAGGATTATTACAATTAATGAAAATCTAGTCCGAATCAGATCTAGATCAACTTACCGTCAGCCATGAAAGGTGACCTTAACTGAAGCCTGTACAAAGGCATCAAATCAACTCTACTCAGCCTTACAACATTTAATTTCTTTTAGTTACATTTAATTTTTAAATTTAAGGAAAAATAAGAGGGTTGGCGCCTCTCTCCCTTCTTGAATGATCTTTGATGTGTTGGAATGTTGGCATGTTGCTGAGGTTGAAAGGATTCTCCTACATCATAATCCACTGCTGGGAAAATCATGAGCTCCTGCTCATGAGATCATTTTCTCCACTATTGAAATCCTCCTGGATCCCAGACTTCTCTCTGGAGCTATCCACCTGCTCCCTTTCTTTGTTGTTGTTGTTGTTGCTTCCCTACTACTATTGCAAGTTCTCTTTTTCTCAACCTCCTCCTGCTGGCAGCTTCTTTTGCTGACCTCAACATCAATTCTCTAATCTCCTCTATCTCTCTGTCGAGCTTGTCTGTTGGTTGGATTTCCTTATGCAGTATGATCTATTTCACTTCCATGCTTATCTAAGGGCAGATCATCCTAATATCCCATGTTGTCTTCATCTCCTCTTCCCTTTACTTTCCACTTCACTGCAAAATCCAGTTCTGTAGACTCCTTACTGGTTTTTTGCTCAACCATATCTTCTGACAGTTCAAATTCTGTCAATTCCTCTACCGGTATATCTCCAACT
Source organism: Picea glauca (assembly GCA_000966675.3). Lineage (NCBI taxonomy): Eukaryota > Viridiplantae > Streptophyta > Pinopsida > Pinales > Pinaceae > Picea > Picea glauca. The sequence continues at coordinate 989,696 of JZKD02S1772298.1, forward strand.
TCCTCCAGTTGCTCCTCAGGATGCTATGCTCCTCCATTTATTTCCAACCTGGCCTATTGGATGTGCTGAATTTTAATTATCACCCTTCTCTCCATGGATTCCAATTCCTTGTATAGATCAACAAAGTCCATGCTCTTTTCTTCCTCTTCTACTGCAGGTTCCATTTTTCCAATCACCTCTTGTTCATCTTCCTAGCTGAACATCCTGAGAAATTATGATGAATTCTCTACTTATTTTTCTATTTCTTGGGAAGATTCATATGCCTTTTCCTTCTCCTTTATTACAGTCACACTTGAATTTATTTTTGTTTCATCGACAATAGCTATTCTAGCCTCTTCTTGGATAGTTGGCAGGAATATTTGAATTCCCCCAATGACCAGAATTCTCCTCTAATCCTCCTTTGTCAACATTCCTTGTTGATCTGAACTTATCTCTGAGTTCTCAAGACTCTTAGACAGACTTATTTTATCTCCCTCTCCCACCTGGAAATTTGGGATTTCACTTCTTCCCTTCTGACAGTCTATGAGATTTTCATATGATCTCATTTCATTTCCCACTTGGCAATTTGAAAATTCACCTTTTCCCTCCTGGAATTTTATGAGGTCACTAGATGCTGTCTCTTCCTACTCATTGAGGTCTTCTCCAACCTCTAGTTTACATATGCAAACCATTCCCTCCTTTGTGCCACTGAGGTTTTCAACTTCCCTCAACCACCTCCTCACTACCCATTGTTGCCTCCTAGAAAACAACTTCTAGAGAGGCCACTTTTATCTCTTCTTAATTGGCCATTCATACTTCCAGTGTACATCTTCCTCTTTGTGCATCTTCAGTGTTATCTTGTCGAGCTTTTCTCTCATCTCCTCAATATTTTTTTCCATCTCTTCCTTGCTTTTCTAGTGGTGGTATTCTCTTCAATGATGCTAATGGCCTTCAACAAACATTTATCTTTCTCTATCTACCCCCCTAGAAATTCTATTGGTTACCCTACAACTGAGAGCACATCCATATTTCCCTTGCATCCCACCTAAATTTCTACTAACTGTTGTTTCTTACAGAGCCTAAATTATGTGATCTGATACCACTTGATGGTATCATACTATATTTTTTGTCTCCTCTCTCCTTTTCCTATTGTATGGAAGAAAATTTCATCTCTGATGCCACTTGATGCAAGACCGCTCTCTTCTATAGGTTGTGAGACCTCCCGGTCTAGGATCATTCAAAACACTGAGACGAATTGGCTCTTTCGGCCTCTGCTAGACCCACAAAACCTTGTCCACAGGCCTCTAATCTCTTCCACATGCTCGAAATAGTGAACGAGGAACTCTGAACACCTACAGAGTCTTCCAAGAGACCAGGGTCCAAACTGTAGGAAAGCTCTACTTATACCCGATAATTTCGGGACTTCTTAATCCACCTGGTGTAGGTTTGTGTTGACCCTAACCCCTCAGGTGCTTTCTCTAGCTTCTCATGCCTTCAATATACAATATCATGCTTTATCCCCTTTTCTCTAGTGAAAAATGCATGTGACTACGAACTATGAACATGCACCTACTCAAAGGGTGCTTCAGAGCTTCGAGCTCTGGGAATTTTCACTCCACGTTGTGTTCAATTTTTCCAGAGGCACAATCCTTCAAAACCACAGAAACAAGATCAATGTTCCTCGTTCCTCATCAGGATCTACGACTTAATATCTTCCTTCAACACTCTAATGACACACCACCAAAGACACTTCCTTGACAGGTCCTATGCCCGACCTCCCGATCTAAGTATCTTTCGTTCACTTCCCCTTGAGCCAAAGAATCTCTTTCGATTGCTCCTTTGGAATCTCAGAATTTCGATCCACAGGTCCTTCTTCTATTCTCACAGTTTTCTACACACGACCATGAACTTTTTTGAGTTTCGGAACTAACTCTATCCCGACATCAAGAGTCCTTGACTCTTTGACCTCCCGATCTCTGAAATGTCGAAAGGAAGAGTCGTGGAGCTCGCAGGGAAACGAATCTGAGGTTGAGGCCTTTGGACATTGGAATTTCTTCCAAGCACAGTGTTGACACTCAGAACTGAAATGGGTTGCAGCAAATCAATTCCGAGGCAACCTCGAGTCACTTTGGATTGGAAGGCTTCCCTCCCCCAACCTGAGAGGGATCTCTCGAAAAATGTCACAAAATAAATTGAAGCGTGAAAACGGTGGGCAGATTTATGGGTGAATGATGGTCATGGAGTTTTTAGGTTTGGGGGTTAAATCAGGGAAATGGTCCATTGGGCATGGAGTCAAATGAAAACTGAAAAAAGGAGACAATAGCAGAGATCAAATAACTTGCAGAAAGTGAGGCAAAGTAAGTCTATCTTTTAGCGCTTTGATAAATCATGATGCGATAGCGGAAAGAAAAAGGAAAGGCCAACGTAGCAAAGGATATATGCAGAATTCTGAAAATGTAGATTGGTCGTACACCGCTGATAGCTGGTGCATAGGAAAGACAATAAACAATTACAGAAAACCCAAATCCTTTTGTTATAGTAGTGGTCGTACTAAAGTATAACGAAGCACATCGGTTAGAAGAAAACAAAATGTAATGCAATCATGATGGATCAAGGAAGGCATAAAGATATGGTAAAGACAATATCAACTGCAAGTAAGGAACACATAAATGCAGTCCAAACGGATTTAACATAGCTGAAAGAAAAGAAGAACATGCTAAAAGAAATCGACCGTGATGAATCTCACAGTCGCAAGAAAAAATCGTCTTTATTACTCCAATACATCTATCTCTTATTTAAGCATCTGGCAGCCGCAAAGCCTATGAAGACGATAAAGCCTATGGTAAACACCCACACCCCATCCTCGAGATTTCATCTCCAGTTGGGAGTCCTCGAAAGTCTGGACAAGACCATCCAAGATCACAGTTTTTCTTCTCAAGTCTTCTGGCATATTCTCCAATGGGTTCAAAGGCATGCAATCAATATCCAACGCAAATTCAACTCCCAATTCTGGTCTGTCAAATTGAACTCTACATCTGTTCCGATCGACTGTTAAAATATTTCCATTATGGACTTCTATTGATTTTGGATGACAAGAAATTACATGCTGTCCTACTGAAAATGGTTGAGCTAAATCTGTGGGCAAACCGTCAGAAATGCCAGACCGTACATCATTATAGTGCTTCTGAACTGACTCACGATATTGTTCCAATTTCTCCCTTTTTTATGTCAACGACAGGACTGACATGCCCCCCATCGAGGACAACCTTTCTTTCATCCTCGTAATGTTTTTCCTTTGTAAGAAGTTCCACACCATCGACAGAAGCCTTGTACAGGGATCCTCTTTCTCGGTTTGAGGAAACTCTAGGTTTCTCTTCATGAAGTTCAACTACTCGGACCTGTGGTGCATTTCTATCACCCTTTTCTAGTATGACATTGTCCTTCTCTTCCTTCACCTGCACTGAAGACTCGGATTCAATAGTAGGAGATGGGAATAGCCCATTTAGAGATAAATCTGTCGAAATCGCAAAGGCACCCAGCCCAAAATTTTCATCTCCAGAAAACAACTGCCAGCTTCTCTTTCTTGACCACCTTCTAGGCTACCTTCATCCATTTTCGACCTAGTATGCTTGATTGCAGATACTCTAGACTCATTATGAGCATATGAACCCTTTAAATCACCATTTTGGACAGGAGATTCTCTCATTCGTAATGTTATTCGACTAGGTGTTCGAGAAACCTGAGGAGAGGCTGCTCTCTATTAAGCCTCTGCTAATGTCAATGGATTTGCTTTATCAACATCATAATCATCATGATCACCATCAAAGGCAGGCTCATGTTTACTATACAACACTACTTCAAAATTCTTCTTTTCAAGTGTGTATGAAACTGGAAAGCGTGGTGTTCTTTTTCCAACAACACGTGGCCTCCTACCTCCAGACCTCCTTTTCTTTACAGGGGATGGACAACCATAATTTGAAAGTCCCGATCTATATTGCAACAAATCAGAATAAGATCTGTCAAAGTTATTTGTACTAGTAAAGTTCTGCTTCGAACGAGTTTGCTTTTGAGGGCATCTTGATGCTCCAACCCCATCACTGTTGTCCCTGTCACTATTTCTTCCTTCCATTGGGGAGCACAGTAAATTTTGATATCTATTACAACATCGGCTCCAACTAGGGATGGTACTTTCTCATAAAGTGACAAGAACAGTAGACCATGTGCCTCATCCATTGGGTGACCTTAACGTGAAAGATGTAAATTCTGAGTTCTCCCACCAGTGAAATCACCACCAGAAATTTTTAATGGAGTCACCAGAGCATGTGCAACCAATATTTTCCTATGACTGACTACTCAACCAGGCCATAGGACTATAACAATGTCATTCTCCCAAGGATAGATATCAACTTCGAAATTCCTCGGCAACAGCGCCAAAATGTTGACACTCAGAACTGAAATGGGTTGTAGCAAATCAATCCCGAGGCAACCTCCAACCAATTTGGATTGGAAGGCTTCCCTCCCCCAACCCGAGAGGGATTTCTCAAAAAAAGTCATAAAATAAATTGAAGTAAGCGTGAAAATGGTGGGTAGATTTATGGGTGAATGATGGTCTTGGATTTTTGGAGTTTGGGGGTTAAACCAGGGAAATGGTCCATTGGGCATGGAGTCAAATGAAAACCTTAAAAATGAGACAATAGCAGAGATCAAATAACTTGCGGAAAGTGAGGCAAAGTAAGTCTATCTTTTAGCGCTTTGAAAAATCATGATGCGGTAGCGGAAAGAAAAAGGAAAGGCCGACGTAGAAAAGGATATATGCAGAATTCTGAAAATGCAGATTGGTCTTACACCGCTGATAGCTGGTGCAGAGGAAAGACAATAAACAATTACAGAAAACCCAAATCCTTTCATTATAGTAGTGGTCGTACTAAAGTATAAAGAAGCACATCGGTTAGAAGAAAACAAAATGTAATGCAATCGTGATGGATCAAGGAAGACATAAAGATATGGTAAAGACAATATCAACTGGGAGTAAGGAACATATAAATGTAGTCCAAACGGATTTAACACAGCTGAAAGAAAAGAAGAACATGCTGAAAGAAATCGACCGTGATAAATCTCACAGTCGCAAGCAAAAATCGTCTTTATTACTCCAATCTGGTTTACAAAAGCTCAGTCATTACAATGAAACATTCTTCGAAACAGGTTTCCCCCAGTGCTGCGCTCATGCGCCCACCCTCCCTGAATTGTTACATCTATCCCTTATTTAACTACCCTCACCCGCAATACATTACACAACTCATATTTCTGTGTTTACAAAAAATAATCTACAAGAAATGTGAAACGCTTCATCTTCATAGGCTCTGTGGCTGCCAGATGCTTCGCGAGTTTCGTTGAACTGTTATTAATCATTCGACAATTGGACCGGGACTTCTGCGTGTAATTCATGCATTTGATTTTTCTTTTAATGCCGGGTGTCATCCAGTTTACAGTCACATTCATTGCATCGTGCAAGAGAATCCAAGGGTTCAACCCACAAGTTTTCTCATGAGTGCCTATATCGCTCAAAATAAACGCACAATAGCTCTAGATTCAAACTGCAGATCGATCCTAGTATTCAACTTCTGTTTTATACAAACGGGGTTTGGCCTTTTTCTGTTTTTTCTGGTTGCAAAATTGTTCTCATCGGGAATAAATTTCTAGATGCATTATATTCATAGTCTCGTGTAACACCCAATTCCCGACACCCATAAAACTGCACCATTGTTGTTGACGACATGATGTGTGGAGGAGAGAGGCATCACGCATAACCCTCAGCTCCGAAAGCCGCATTTGGATGAATCGTCCCCTTTTCCTTCTTGATTTCGGACTGCGGGAATGCTCCTATGGTTTCAAGAAGCACCGACATAATAATTACACAACAATGTTTTCCACGGCTCACGCAATTCTATTTATCGTTCCTTTCACAGAAGACTCATCCACTCAATATGTTAGCGTACCAATGAAAGCGATGTGCTCCTCAATTATTAGGTCTCTTAATCCCATATGAGAGCGTTATCGCGAAAATATCGCATTTACATTAGTAAACATCGTTCGGTCGAAATTTTCGTTGTTTACATCAGCTGCACGGTCCTACATTCGGGCCTTTACAGCCAATCATTGAGGACTACATCAACCTTCTCTTGTTTTATAAAGAACACCACAATTAACACAAACACTCGTCTCCTCTCTTCTCTTATTGTGCTTTGCATCCACAATATTTCTTAGTCTCACTGTTAGAGAGTGAGCCCGCGGATGCCAAAGTTGATAGAGTAGAGGAGGGAGAATCTAGGAAAGTGCGGGGCGAATTGCGTGCCTCTCTCACCATTGAGATTTCTCGAAAGATCGGCATTGGTGTATGCAAAACGGACGTCCATAATCTATGATGAAGGAGGCCTTCGATTTACGTGGGCCGAGACCTCGGAGCATTGCAGACGTGGAGCAATATGAGTGCCATGTTAAGTTTGACGGTTTCCGCGCTTCCTTTGGCCTGGATTTGGGCTAGTGTACAAGGTTGGTTATACATTGCTTTCTTGGTAGCCGCAACGACTTCATTTGCTACAGCTTTTGCTTGTATAATAGAATCAACTGTATCACCCTTTGCCTGCTTCAAAAAGAGTATTAAAACAATATTTAGAAGGGGGTCCGAACAAAGGTTCTGCTCCTGATTTATCTAGTCTGTCATTCTGGATAGTCCTTGGAGAAACACCCACACCCCATCCTCGAGATTTCATCTCCAGTTGGGAGTCCTCGAAAGTCTGGACCAGACCATCCAAGATCACATTTTTTCTTCTCAAGGCTTCTGGCATATTCTCCAATGGGTTCAAAGGCATGCAATCAATATCCAGCACAAATTCAAGTCCCAATTCTCCATCATCTGTTCCGATCGACTGTTAAAATATTTCCATCATGGACGTCTCTTGATTTTGGATGACAAGCAATTACACGCTGTCCTACTGAAAATGGCTGAGCTAAATTTGTGGGCAAACCGTCACAAATGCTAGACCGTACATCATTATAGTGCTTCTGAACTGACTCACGATATTGTTCCAATTTCTCCATTTTTTATGTCAACGACAGGGTTGGCATGCTTCCCGTCCCGGACAACCTTTCTTGCATCTTCGTGATGTTTTTCCTTTGTAAGAATTTCCACACCATCGACACAAGCCTTGTACAGGGATCCTCTTTCTCGGTTTGATGAAACTCTAGGTTTCTCTTCATGAAGTTCAACTATTCGGACATGTGGTGCATTTCTATCACCCTTTTCTAGTATGCCATTGTCCTTATCTTCCTTCACCTGCACTGAAGATTCGGATTCAACAGTCGGAGATGGCAATAGCCCATTTAGAGATAAATCTGCCAAAATCGCCAAGGCATCCAGCCCAAAATTTTCATCTCCAGAAAACAACTGTCGACTTCTCTTTCTTGACCACCTTCTAGGCTACCTTCATCCATTGTCGACCTAGTATGCTTGATTGCAGATACTCTAGACTCATTCCGAGCATATGAACCCCTTAAATCACCATTTTGGATATGAGATGCTCTCATTCGTAATGTTATTTGACTAGGTGTTCGAGAAACCTGAGGAGAGGTTGCTCTCTGTGAAGCCTCTACTAATGTCAATGCAACTGCTTTATCAACATCATAATCATCATGATCACCATCAAAGGCAGGCTCATGTTTACTATACAACACTGCTTCATAATTCTGTTTTTCAAGTGTGTATGAAACTGGAAAGCGTGGTGTTCTTTTTCCAACAACACGGGGCCTCCTACCTCCAGACCTCCTTTTCTTTACAGGGGATGGACAACCATAATTTGAAAGTCCTGATCTATATTGCAACAAATCATAATAAGATCTGTCAAAGTTATTTGTACTAGTAAACTTCTGCTTCAAACGAGTTTGCTTTTGAGGGCGTCCTGATTCTCAAAACCCATCACTGTTGTCCCTGTCACTATTGCTTCCTTCCATTGGGGAGCACAATAAATTTTGATATATGTTACAACATCGGCTCCAACTAGGGATGGTACTTTCTCATAAAGTGCCAAGAATAGTAGACCATGTGCCTCATCCATTGGGCGACCTTAACGTGAAAGTTGTAAATTCTGAGTTCTCCCGCCAGTGAAATCACCACCAGAAATTTTTAATGGAGTCGCCAGAGCACGTGCAACCAATATTTTCCTATGACTGGCTGCTCAACCAGGCCATAGGACTATAACAATGTCTTTCTCCCAAGGATAGATATCAACTTCGAAATTCCCCAGCAACGACGCCAAAATGTTGACACTCAGAACTGAAATGGGTTGTAGCAAATCAATCCCGAGGAAACCTCAAACGACTTTTGATTGGAAGGCTGCCCTCCCCCAACCCGAGAGGGATCTCTCGAAAAATGTCACAAAATAAATTGAAGTAAGCGTGAAAACGGTGGGCAGATTTATGGGTGAATGATGGTCTTAGATTTTTGGAGTTTGGGGGTTAAACCAGGGAAATGGTCCATTGGGAATGGAGTCAAATGAAAACTAAAAAAAGGAGACAATAGCAGAGATCAAATAACTTGCGGAAAGTGAGGCAAAGTAAGTCTATCTTTCAGCGCTTTGATAAATCATGATGCGGTAGCAGAAAGAAAAAGGAAAGGCCAACGTAGCAAAGGATATATGCAGAATTCTAAAAATGCAGATTGGTCTTACACCGCTGATAGCTGGTGCAGAGGAAAGACAATAAACAATTACAGAAAACCCAAATCCTTTCGTTTTAGTAGTGGTCGTACTAAAGTATATTGAAGCACATCAGTTAGAAGAAAACAAAATGTAATGCAATCGTGATGGATCAAGGAAGACATAAAGATATGGTAAAGACAATATCAACTACGAGTAAAGAACACATAAATGCAGTCCAAACGGATTTAACACAGCTAAAAGAAAAGAAGAACATGCTGAAATAAATCGACCGTGATGAATCTCACAGTCGCAAGAAAAAATCATCTTTATTACTCCAATCTGGTTTACAAAAACTCAGTCATTACAATGAAACCCTCTTCGAAAGAGGTTTCCGCTAGTGCTGCACTCATGCGCCCCCCCTCCCTGAATTGTTACATCTATACCTTATTTAACTACCCTCACCCGCAATACATTACACAACTCATATTTCTGTGTTTAAAAAAAATAATCTACAAGAAATGTGAAACGCTTCATCTTCATAGGCTCTGCGGCTGCCAAATGCTTCACCAATTTCGTTGAACCATTATTAATCATTCGACAGTTGGACAGGGATTTCTGTGTGTAATTCATGCGTTTGATTTTTCTTTTAACGTCGGGTATCATCCAGTTTATAGTCACATTCATTGCATCATGCAAGAGAATCCAAGGGTTCAACCCACAAGTTTTCTCATGAGTGCGTATATCGCTCAAAATAAATGCACAACAGCTCTAGTTTCGAACTGCAGATCGATCCTAGTATTCAATTTCTGTTTTATACAAACGGAGTTTGGCCTTTTTCTATTTTTTCTGGTTTCAAAATTGTTCTCATCAGGAATAAATTTCTAGATGCATTATATTCATATTCTCGTGTAGCACCCAATTCTCGACGCCCAGAAAACTACACCGTTGTTGTTGACGACGTGCTACGTGGAGGAGAGAGGCATCACGCATAACCCTCGGCTCCAAAAGTCACATTTGTCTAAATCATCCCCTTATCCTTCTTGATTTCGTCCTACGGGAATGCTCCTATGGTTTCAAGAAGCACCGACGTAACAATTACATAGCAATGCTTTCCATGGCTCACGCAATTCTATTTATCATTCCTTTCGTAGAAGACTCATCCACTCAATCTGTTAGCGTACCGATGAAAGCGATGTGCTCCTCAATTATTAGGTCTCTTAATCCCATATGAGAGTGTTATCGTGAAAATATCACGTTTACATTAGTAAACATCGTTTGGTCAAAATTTTCATTGTTTACATCAGCTGCGCGGTCCTACATTCGGGCCTCTACAGCCAATCATTGAGGACTACACCAGCCTTCTCTCGTTTTATAAAGAACACCACCATTAACACAAACACTTGTCTCCTCTCTTCTCTTATTGTGCTTTGCATCCACAATATTTCTTCTTAGTCTCACTGTTAGAGAGCGAGCCCGTGGATGCCGAAGTTGATAGAGTAGAGGAGGGAGAATTTGGGAAAGTGCGGGGTGAATTGCGTGCCTCTCTCACCGTTGAGCTTTCTCGAAAGAGCGGTGTTGGTGTATGTGAAACGGACGTCCATAATCTATGATGAAGGAGGCCTTCGATTTACGTGGTCCGAGACCTCGGAGCATTGCAGACGTGGAGCAATATGAGTGGCATGTTAAGTTTGAGGGTTTTCGCGCTTCCTTTGGTTTGGATTTGGGCTAGTGTACAAGGCTGGTTATACATTGCTTGATCGGTAGCTGCAATGACTTCATTTTCTGCAGCTTTTTCTTGTATAACAGAATCAACTGTATCACCCTTTGCCTGCTTCAAAAAGAGTATTAAAAGAATATTTAGAAGGGGGTCCAAAAGAAGGTTCTACCCCTGATTTATTCAGTCTGTCATTCTGGATAGTCCTTGGAGAAACACCCACACCCCATCCTCGAGATTTCATCTTCAGTTGGGAGTCCTCGAAAGTCTGGACCAGACCATCCAAGATCACAATTTTTCTTCTCAAGGCTAATGGCATATTCTCCAATGGGTTCAAAAGCATGCAATCAATATCCAACGCAAATTCAACTCCCAATTCTGCTCTGTCAAATTGAACTCTACATCTGTTCCGATCGACTGTTAAAATATTTCCATCATGGAATTCTCTTGATTTTGGATGACAAGAAATTACACACTGTCCTACTGAAAATGGCCGAGCTAAATCTGTGGGCAAACCGTCACAAATTCTAGACCGTACATCATTATAGTGCTTCTGAACTGACTCACAATATTGTTCCAATTTCTCCCTTTTTTATGTCAATGATAGAGCTGACATGCCCCCCGTCCAGGACAACCTTTCTTGCATCTTCGTGATGTTTTTCAATTGTAAGCAGTTCCACACCATTGACATAAGCCTTGTACAGTGATCCTCTTTCTCGGTTTGATGAAACTCTATGTTTCTCTTCATGAAGTTCAACTACTCGGACCTGTGGTGCATTTCTATCACCCTTTTCTAGTATGACATTGTCCTTCTCTTCCTTCACCTGCACTGAAAACTCGGATTCAATAGTAGGAGATGGCAATAACCCATTTAGAGATAAATCTGCCGAAATTGCCAACGCATCCAGCCCAAAATTTTCATCTCCAGAAAACAACTGTCGGCTTCTCTTTCTTGAACACCTTCTAGGCTACCTTCATCCATTGTCTACCTAGTATGCTTGATTGAAGATACTCCAGACTCATTCCGAGCATATGAACCCTTTAAATCACCATTTTGGACAGGAGATGCTCTCATTCGTAATTTTATTCGACTAGGTGTTCGAGAAACCTGAGGAGAGGTTGCTCTCTGTGAATCCTCTGCTAATGTCAATGCAGGTGCTTTATCAACATCATAATCATCATGATCACCATCAAAGGTAGGCTCATGTTTACTATACAGCACTGCTTCAGAATTCTTCTTTTCAAGTGTGTATGAAACTGGAAAGCATGGTGTTCTTTTTCCAACAACACGGGGCCTCCTACCTCTAGACCTCCTTTTCTTTACAGGGGATGGACAACCATAATTTGAAAGTCCTGATCTATATTGCATCAAATCAGAATAAGATCTGTCAAAGTTATTTGTACTAGTAAACTTCTTCTTCAAACAAGTTTTCTTTTGAGGGCGTCCTGATGCTCCAAACCCATCACTATTGTCCCTGTCACTGTTGTTTCCTTCCATTGGGGAGAACAGTAAATTTTGATATCTGTTACAACACACATGAAGAATGCACAGAATCTCAGGAGGAGCACAACTGCCATAGAATTAGCAGAGGAGATTTGGACCATTGGTTTCCCACGTCTAGGAAGCAACATAGGAGGAGTGCACAGGAAGGACAAATCTGAACCATTAGATCTTAGTCAAAAAAGTCGACAGCCATTGGATCTGTCAGGAGATGCATGAGGGTTAATCCTTCATGAACAACAGAGGCAAAAGTCCTAAAATAGTTGGGATCGAGATTTCAGACTTCAGGATTTCGGAGGTCTCAAGGACAAGAGATCGAGAATCTCCAAGGTGAAAGTCCCGAAATAGATCTGGACCGTCCATCTGAGGAGGACATGTGTCACGAGATCACCCATTTAAGGGATTCAAACATCGAGAAATAGAAGAGGAGGGAGTCTTTTGACTTCACACCTGGAGAAGTCCCAAAATGATCTAGACCGTCCATCCGTGGAGGACATGTGGCGGAGATCGAGAGTCCATTGGTATTTCGGATACCGGGGATTCGAGTTGATAGAGGAAATTGTGTCACTGGAGGTCACAAGTCGTGAAATCGCAAAACGACAAGGACCCTCCATCTGAGGGAGGACACATGGCAACAATCTAGGATTTCGGGGAAAATCCTAAAAGGAAGAGTCCATCAAGAAATTGGATATCGGGAATTCGGGAGTTCCTTTGACAAGAGGTCGGGTTCTCGCATTGATAAATCCTGAAAGGATCTGAGTCGTTGGATCAAGAGGGGCTTAGAGCCATTGATCTTCTCAGAAGAGGGGAACCCAGGATTTGGGATTTCGGCATTTCGTAATTCAGAACTTTGGGAGTTCCGAGGACAAGAGGATAGCGCATTTCAGGGATTGAAACTCCGAAATCGTGAAAGGTAAGGAACCGGGTGAAGCCATATCGGGATATCAGGGATCGACATTTCAGGTATCGGAATTTTGGGAGATCAAGAAGACAGAGGTTCTTGACATCAGAACTCTGTGAGTCCTGAAACCAAAAATTCATGGTCGTGTGCAGAAGACCATGAGCAGGGAAGAAGAAGGACCCGTGGATCGGAAATTTGATATTCCAGTGAGGAATCAAAAGAGTCGCTTCAGCTTGGGGAAGTGAATGAACAATCCTTATACCAGGAGTTCAGGCGCAGGACCTATCGAGGAAGGGTGTTTGGTGGTGCATCATCATGCTCCAGCCTTCAGGAGTTCTGAATCCAACAAACTTCGCTTTCCTCCAGAGTGACTTTTCTCCATATTGGCAGATATTCTACCAAGCATCCTCCTTCCTGGATGGTTGGGATGACTTTTTGACTCTAGCCTTCAGGAGTCCTCACACCTCAAATCCTCAATTCTTTCAGAGTGCTTCCTCTTTAGAGTGCAGGATCTGGCAACACCTTTCGATGCAGGATCAATGACCCATATCTGATTCATCTCCTGACGACTTCAGGAGTTCTTCACCCAACTCTAAACTCGCTCCTCCGAAATGTAGGATCTCCCACCACATGTCTCAGACTAACGGGCGGTTGAGATGTTCTTTACTCCTTCTGTCTTCGGGTGTTTTACGCACTCCACAGAGGATTTCCTCCAAAGCAGTCTTTTTCCTAACTACTCGGATCTCTTCCACATACCCTTCTAGATGATGGACGGTCCCGATCCACTTCGGGACATTGGGACTTGGGCAAGTCCAGTCTCCTATGCACTTAAATAACTTTAAAGTTTGTGCACTTTATCTGCATCTGATGGGTGTCGATCCTTCGCGCTCAAATCTGATGACTGGGATCTTCTCTCCTCCTTTGCACACTTCTTCTTTTGTCTAGACCTAGGAATCAACAATCCATATCTCTTGTTGTAGCTCGATCCAACCGCTATTGTCTCTCCTTCTCCTAATCTTTTTCTTTCTCCCAAATTCGAATAATTTGTAAGTATTCAAAGGTTTTGGCCTTTGAATATTCTCCTACGTTCTTGACTACTTGGGTCTCATATGTGCTTCTAAAACTATATCCCTTCTTGAGCTTCTGGAAACTTGAAGCAAGTTCCCTCTCATGTTCCCACCTTACGCTCTCTTAAGTGAAAACATGCACTATCTTTACAATTTGAACCTGTAAAGGTCCTTGGCCTCCACTCCTTGTGCAAGGTCATTGTGCACACTTACACTATCTTTCCCGAGCTTTGGATTTGCTCGTATTTCTAAGGGACTAAACCCTCCTTCTTCTTCCAAAGGAATTCCTGTGCCCTACTGGCACTTAATGCTCGTCCTCTTGAGCTTATGAAGAGTTGAAACACTCCACTTCTGGCACACTCCTTTCACCTATCCAAATCTTCATACTTTCACAACACTTGTATAAGTGTTGGCTTGGTGCACTCCTTTTACAGGTATTTTCTTGAATCCTAAATACTTCAAGTTCACTAACGCACTCCTTGCATTCACTCAAAGCACAGTTGTGAAGCTTCTCCCTACAATCTAAAAAGTTGACTATCTCTCGGTGCACAATTGCGCACGCTCAATGCACTCCTTCCAGAGATTCTCCCCCAGGGTGTTCAGTAACTCTGGTTTCTCCTCTATTTCCTCCAACACTTCAGAATGTGTTGGTTATGTTCCCTCCTTTCACCTGCTCAAAGTACCCCTTGCTGAGCCTTTCCTTCAGAATGTTCAACAATTCTGAAGTATTTCTCTTATCTGTCTTTCAAGGTTTTCCATAACTCTAGGGTGTCTTCTCCTCGACAAACTTCTATTTGGACTCGAAACAGAATCCTCTTGTGCACACTTTCACCTACTCAAGGCCCACATAGAAGAGTTCTACATAGTTTTCAACAACTTTGTCTTATGCGCCTTCTCTGCAGAGTTTCTCCTCCAAGGTGTTCAATAACCTTGAGGCTCCTCTTTGGTATTGTGAATTATTCCGGTGTTCCCTCATGGCACGTTCTTCTTTGAATTTGATGTAGAATTCAGATACACATTCATTGCACTGGCTCACAAAGTTCTCAATACTCTTTCATGCACTCCTTTCACTTAGACTAAAGAACCTTGAACAACTGAACAAACTCACAACCAGATAGTAAATTCTATATTCCTCCTGCATATGGAACCTATCACATACATCTACAACATAAATGAACACACAAAAATCATTTGTAACACACATAAACACACAAAAAACTCATAGGCAGACAAAACTACTCTTTGTATTAATATGAGTGCATGATTACAATATGTGCAATCTTGGACTGCAACAACTTTTTGGCTCTTCTCCTTGGTTTACAATGATTTTCTATCAACTTTCAATGACTTCTATTGGTCATATGTTACAATGATTTATACAAGACGAGCTCATCGAGCCTTCCCTCCAAACTACACTAGTGGTGTCTAATCACCATCAAAATGCCTATCTACTGAGGCTTATTACAATAAATGAAAATTTAGTCTGAATCGGATCTATATCAACTTAACGTCATCCATTAAAGGATACCTTGACTACAACCTATACAAAGGAATCAACTTGGCTCTACTAAGCCTTACAACATTTTTTGCTTTTAATTACATTTATTTTTTAAATTTAAGGAAAAATGAGAGGGTTGGCACCTCTCTCCCTTCTTGAATGCACTTTGATGTGCTGGAAAGTTGGCACATTGTTCAGGTGGAAAGGATGCTCCTGAATCAATATAGCCAATAAAATAATGGTTCCTTTCCTCAACAATTACTCTCGATTTCCTGAACCAAGTACATTAATGAATGAATGATGAATCAAATGAGAAATAATGAATGATAAAAAACCCCCAAACAACACAAAAGAGGGGATTATATATTTACATGAAAATTTGAACCATGGCCTTCTCCCCAAGAAGCTCATAGAACCACTTTTCCCAAATAAAAGGAAATATTGGTTAATCAAATGTAATATGAAGACTTAGCCCCTTTATCCCCCTCTCTCGTGGAATTCTATCCCATTATAACTCTTATCCTTTTTCATCTTGCATCTAATGATGTATGTTATTCATTTAAATGTTCAAAGTATTACATTTCTTAGGCACTTTGACCCCTTTTAATTGTTTGGGAACTCTATCCTTTCATAAAATATACAAAATAACTTATTAATCTGGGCACTCAAAACTGGGATATTACAATGAATATGTATGTAGTCTGTTTAGAAGAGGGCCAATATTGCATGGCAATGATTCCATCATGTATCAGGATTCTTATGTAGTGCATGTGGATCTTAGTGTGATTGGTTCTCTACTACTACATTGAATCTCTACAAAACTTCAATGTTCTTTGATTGTCGCACCATATGATATTCAAGAAATGAAACAAAATACCAAGATTTATAATGAAATTTTACAACCAAATTTCATGATTTGTGATGTTGACCACACCTATATACTCAACCTTTTCTAATGAGAAAGAAATCATTGATTTTGTTTTATTGGATAAACAAATGGGGGTGAATATCAAACTAATAACATATCGTGAAGTGATATCTTTTATTGCCATTCCAATTTGAATTAGTGTAGTTGATCATATCAAATGTACATCCTTTTTCATAATGATTCCCATGGTCGGTGGTACCTTTGACATATCGATGGATGCTCTCAGAAACATTCCAATGTATCTCATGCAACTCCTACATGTATATGGAAGCTACTCCCACTGCATATGATATATCATTGCAGGAGTGGGTGAGGTGACTAAAGCTCCCCACTAGTTGATGATACTTGGTACAATCAACCAATGGTGTATCCCTTCCATCCTTGAGATTTACCCAGGATAAGGAAGGTGTGGTTCCTAGCTTGCAGCGAATCATGTGAAATCTAATCAAGATATTGATTTCATACTTTGACTGAGACATCCTAATCCTTGAATCATCCTAGATGATTTCAAGACCAAGGAAGTAGTGTAGTAAACCCATTTTAGTCATAGAAATCCTATCCTGCAAAGTTATTTTGACTGCAGCAATGTCTAAGACAGAAAAACTTGTGATTAAAATATCATGTACATATAGCACTATAATCAATAGAGACTCAAAATATCTTATCATATAAACATTTAGATCGGATTTACAATGAATGAAATTTAGAGAGAGTAAGAAAGAATCCATTTTATTATACCATGATCTAGCTATCTGGTTGAGGTTGTAGAGTGATTTACTGAGTCCGCAAACTAGATATGGACTATGTCCATACCTTTGCAGTTGCACCATGTATATTCCTCTTTGATATCATCATGAATAAATGCATTCTTCACATCCATGTGGTGAACCTCCCACTTACTTGCTACTACAATAGCGTGAGAAAACCGAATGGTATCCATTTTGGCCACTCGAGAAATGTTTTTTACATAATTGATCCCATGAACTTACTGAAATGATTTGGCCACTAACCTTGCTTTGTATCTTCTCACAAGTCCATTATTTTATTTATTTATCTTATAAAATTATTTTCATTTGCAATATTCTGATTTGATGGAAGCATAACTAAGTCCCAATTTTGGTTCTCGACAAGGGAGTTTTTCACTTCGTTAATGGATGCTTCCCAATAAGGATTCCCTTCTACCTCTACAAAGGTATGAGGTTATGATGCTAGAACCATATATAAATGCATGTGAATTATTGGTTCTACGATAATGAATGCATGAGGATCTTCCTTAAATTTGGATATTGTCACCCTCGGGTCCATAGGATCACCGACAATATCATTTGTTGCCTGCAGGGTGGACGATGCCCATTTGGGTCTGATCTAAGTGACATGATGCATCATCTCAGATATCTTCTATATGAGGAAGCACATAATTTTCTGCATGTTGTTCCTGAGATGCATGCATGGGAATTTCTTCAAACCAGACACTCCTTTCAATGCTCAAATTATCTTTTGAAGTATCTATATTTCTATATCCCTTAACACCTTCGGGATAACCCACAAATATGCATTCTTTCCTCTGAGGCTGCAAATCCTTTTTCTTTTCTTGAGTTCCTGTGAACTCCCATCTTTATGATCTTGTCTTTCTCATGAATGAGGGATTCTATGAATGTATCTAGTGGACGAATTTTCCATGTTGCACCTACTATAATATTTGTAGTGTGAAATGTAGAAATGAAGACCGAGTACTCTAGACCCATTTTCAAAAATAATGGAAAGGATTAGTTAATATCCTTGCATTTATTTATATATTATGTATCCTTTGAGTTGAATTCAAAAGGATTTGAACCTTGTGAAGGAGAATTGAAGATTCTTGTATTGCTTGGATTTAATGAGATTAACACATTCTCTAGAATATGACCATGCATTTCATCCTACTTTTCGAAGAGGTCCTCTAGTGTATTCCTAACATTATATGGACATCTAGATGAATGAACATGGAAAAATAATTCAGGAGAAATAGATAAGTATATAATTCCAAAAGATTCGTCCATTTAGTTGAAATATTTTGTTTTTTCAATGGTGGATGTGTATTATTTTTCTATTTCTTTGGTATTTTATATAAGCTACCGCTTTTGAGTTGAAGTAGAATCTTTGGCTTCCAATCGAACTAGTTGTATGGTGTAAGAATTGTTGATGGTGGGAATTCCATTATTTCTGGTTTTTTATATTCTTAAATTGGAATAGATAGTATGTGCACCTTCTTCCTAGCACTTGTGAGCTCTAATAACATGTGAAATTGGAGTGAAACCTACTTATAAAATATATCTAGAAGCGTTGAACAAAAACTTTCAAATTTGAGAGAAGAAGAGAAGAATTGGAGAGAAAGAATAAAATAATTGTACTCTGCACTATGAGAGAATGAAAAGACACATATGATATACTCTACATGGATGAAAAATTTATATACCCCTAATTTCAATAGATATTAATAAATACCCCCCAAAAATCCTTTTTTTGGACCCCCATCCCAATTTATCTTTCCAATAATAAAAACCCATATTTTTACTAGACACCTATTTTTATACCCCCCAATACCTATGATTCACCCCATACTCCACAACCTCCCCCCACCAATACCTAATATATGTTGACCTTATTTTTCACAATTTAAAAACACCCTTTATGAATGAACATGATCAGATATTGTTCAACAAGGTGAATACTCTAGAGGATGAAGTAATGTTCCATAGTCATAATCTAGAGAGATGTGGACATATACTAACATAAATTGAAGTGAAATGCTAGCTAGTCCTAATTAACCAACATTGCACTCATCAGTTAACTAGCTCACACAAATGGAGTGGAAAGAATCTCATGCATGCACATGTGTAATGTAACATCCCGCCCTGGTGCACTTACAAAACTTATTCTTTGAGGACACTTGCTCGCAAGTGATATGGATTTTTATGATGATAAAACACTTATCCTTGATGATTATGCGTTATGATTGATGAACAAGATGTTTTACTATTGTTGTATACAGGTGCTATTGACTCAGTTTATTTGAGTGTGTAGGGTTTTTGACCTGGAGGATGCAGAGGCATCGACGGAACCCTTGGACTCTGGATTGAGTCAGGGAGTGTGATATTGAGTTGATTCATTTACTATGATATTTATTGATTTGATGATATATTGTTGACATGTTTTGACATGATGGTTGATGATGCAGGATGACGATAGCTTGCCGACCAGACTCACATATGGAGTAAAGGGGCCACACATGATTTCCAGAGAGATTGAGGGAGAGGTGTGGACAACAGCCCTGCCACAGCCTACTAGCACTCCCGCTGTGGCTCGAACTGTAGGTTAATGATTACCTAGTTCGAGAGGATCCACGATGTTGTGAGGGCAGAATGCGACAGTCGCTCACGATGATTCTAAGGGGCACGCAATAAGGTAGGGGCCTTATTCCTTAGAGCCCTTAGTCTCCCACAAGTTCACCTGGCGGAGTATTGACTCCAGGGGTTATAGATGTCTACCAATCCATCAATTCAGCGAGTGGCACCCTTGGAGCATGTGGTGCATCCTGAAGGGCACATCGTGCAAAGAAATACAAGTCAGTGAGTGGCACCCTTGGGGCACGTGGTGCATCCTGAAGGGCACGTCGTGCAACATAAGAAAACAAGGCGAGTGGCACCCTTGGAGCACGTAGTGCGTCCTGATGAGCACGTCGCATTGATGGTGATGATGAGACAACCTAGATGACCCTAAGGCCTTAACACCTGATAAAATTCTTAAAATGACTCCCCTAATGAATTGTCGCCTAGTTCAATCTAAACCTAAATTTAAAACATCTCAAAGATAACATTCTGATAAGCCCTAAGAAAAGATCCTACAAAAACAAACCTAAGGGAGTAAACTAAAACCCTCCTATGTGTTAGTTAAAGTCTTATTAAACTAAGGGGGGGTAAAGTAATGAGGGGAATAAATTAATTGAAACCCAGGGTTTTTAAATTTTAAAGAAGAATTAAAATTATTAAAGAGTGGGAGTATAAAAATTTAGGATTTTAAAAATATATTGAAAAGACTATTAAGCGC
>JZKD02S1772298.1:1036712-1058693 GCA_000966675.3 Picea glauca
GCGAAGATGACGGGGACGATATATATAAACAATATTTTTTATTATAAGTAAAAAATATGGGGTAGTCCAGAAGACGCTTTGAATATTTGTGGAATTCTGAGTGTTGTTTGCAGGTCGTGGAACAATGGAAGGGAAATTTTGAGCCTGCTTGTCTGGGAAACCGCAATCGAAAAAGTGGGTAAGTATGGAATAGGAAAACAATCGATCAAACTTGTTTTCGCTAATATATTGAAATTTGTAATAGATATCCCATTACCTAGAAATATCTTTTCTTCATCTATATCATGAAATTCCGAGTGTTGTTTGTAATTCATGGAACAATGTAAGGGAAATGTTGAACCTGCCTACCCGGTAGGCCACAAGCGAAAAAGTCGGTAAGTATTTGTAATAGATATCCCATTACCTGGTAGGATATTTTCTGCATGCTTTTGTACAAGTTGTGTAGGAACAATTATTATGACGGTCTTCTCGATGCATGGTGATATACTAGCATTAAACCTTAGTTATCGCATACTTGGAAATAAGTGCAAAGGTCATGGGCACAGGAAACAACGATTAGGAATTGGATATTTATTTAACCTTCCAACCTGATGATCCGTGAAATAAATTCGAAGACGAAGTATGGAAAGCGGACGGACGAGATTGAAAATGGGGTGACAATAGTTCCACAGGAGACGTGAGGACCTGAAGGTCAAATTGTATGTCTCGAAAGTTTTCAGTGAAAAATGTGTACCATGGAAGAGGGGATGATAGGTAGACTGTGTAATACGGAAGACAATATGATGTGAGAGTCTGTTTGTAAATTTGTATATCGCAGAAGTCAGGGTGTTGTTTGCAGGTCACAAAACAATAGAAGTGCAACTTATAGCCCGCCTACCCGAGAATCTACAGTCGGAGAAGTGGCTTGGTATGGAATAGGGAAGTGGTCGGTCGGAGTCATGATATAAAAGAACAAGTGAAAATGTGAACCTGTGAGTCTGCCAACCCATGCAGCTAGACATTTTTGGAAAAATGAATAAGTAACGAGAAAGATAAAGTACAGGGAAAAGTGAAATGCGAATTTGGTTAAGTATAGAAGATGGAAAAGAATGGTTAATATATTCACATCTGTAATAGATATTCCATTTCCTAGAAAGATCTTTTTTTCATGTTTCTGGAGAAGTTATATACTTATTGCATATACTTGGAAAGAAGTGCGAAGGTGGTAGCCACATAAAACAACGACTAGGAATTGGAAATTATTTGAACCCGCCAACCTGATGATTCACAAAAGAGATTGCAAGAAATGGTCAGGGAAAGGGGTTGGATGGGCTTAAAAATAGGATGACAAAGGTTCCCAAGGAGACGTGAGGCCTTGATGGTCAAATTGTATTGATTAGAACTTTTGAGTACAAACTATGTAACATGGAAGAGGGGCTGATGTAGGAGTCTGGAAGTCAATTTGTATATCATGAAAGTCGGGGGGTTGTTTGTAGGTCAAGGAACACTAAAAGTGCAGTCCTCCTATCTAGGAATCTGTAAGAGAAAAATTTGGGTAAGTATGGAATTGGAGGCGCGAAAGAGATTCCAAGAAATGGAGAAATATGGAAAGTGAATGCAAGGGATTCAAAATGGAGTGACAATAGTTCCCTAGGAGACGTGAGGGCCCGAAGTTCAAATTACAGGTCTCATAAATTTTGTGTGCAAACTATGTATCACAGAAGAGGATATGAAGTGGGAGTGAGGCAGTAAATTTGTATATCGTAGAGGTCTGGGTGTTGTTTGTAGGTCACAGAACAATGGAAGTGCAATATAGGGCCTGCCTGCCCAGGAATCTGTGATATGAAAAGTGGCTAGGCATCGAATGGATAGCGTTCGGTCGGATTCATGATATAAAAGCACGAGTGCAAATGTGAACCCGTGAGTCCCCGAACAGGCGCATTGAGAAATTTTCAGAAAAATGACTAAGTAACGAGAAAGAGAGAGTAGAGGGGAAAAAGAAACGAGAATTTGGTTAAGTATAGAAGAGGGAAAAGAAGGTCCAATATATTCAAATCTGTAATAGATATTCCATTTATAGGCAAGATAATTTTTGTATGTTTCTGGAGAAGTTGTATACATATTTCATATACTTGGAAAGAAGTCTTAAGGTAGCAGGCACAGGAAGCAACAACTAGAAATTGGAAATTTTCTAAACCCGTGAACTCGAAGATCCATGAAAAAGATGTCAGGAAATCGTCAAGTGTGGAAAGCATTCAGATAGGCTTCAAAATAGGGTGTCAAGGGTTCCTGAGGAGAGGTTAGGCCCCGACTGCCAAATTGTATATATCATAAAATTTTAGTGAAAAATGTGTAACATGGAAGACAGGATGATGTGGGAGTCCAAAAGTAAATCTGCATATCGCAGAAGACGGAGTGTTGTTTGCAGGTCATAGAACAATGGAAAGTGCAATTTAGAGAAAGGGAAAGCACTTGGTCGGAATCGCCATATAAAAGCATGGATAAAAATGTGAACGTGTGAATCTTCCAACCCGCGCAACAAGACATTTTCGGGAAAATGACTAAGTAACCAGAAAGAGAAACTACAAGGGATAAAAGAGTGGGAAAACAGAAAGGCAGAGGGAAATTTTCATAAGTGGGAATTGGTTTCAAAAAAGCCCATTGCTGCAAAACCATCATTTTCTAGTAATTGTCAGCAAATGCTTTGTTGAAGATTAGATTTTATTGCAACTTGTGGGAGTAATTGTGTTCTTGATACATTCTTCCATGACTTTAACATATTAACTTAAGTATTAAACTTCTTGCATGATGGGTTGTTAGCATTAAATCTTAATAAGTGCATTTCTAGAAACAACAATGACGATCTTGAATTTTAATATTTTAGTTGATTTCACAGGCCCATTTGACTACAACCACAATATTTCATTTTTTTTTTCCTTTTATTAATTTGCGAGCAAGAAATTTGGTAGTTTCATTAATAGAGTAAAAAATTCTCAAATAGAGGCCAGGGGATGGACAACTAATAAAATATTGCCTTTCGAACTAAAGGAATCAAGCAAGAGAAAGGGAAATAAGAAATCATTTTCTTAGAAAGGATGAGATGAAAATGAAATTTCTATGGCAGGGCCCAGACTGCAACATTGTGATTTGGTCTTGCTATGTTCTTTCTACATTACAAATAGAATTGAACGTTGGTTTGAAACTGTCTGAAAATCATTTTTGTTTCCATAAAATCTTGATGGATCGACACAATGCATTGTCATATAATTGTTAAATGCTCCATTTTACAACAAATTACTTAATAAAATACAAAATCAAAGAGCTATGAGACTATCAAACCATGCCAATGAGAAGAGGTGTTAAATTCATAAAAGAAGCAACAACCAAGACTCGACGACAAATTGTTTAATAGTAAATCCATTAAAAAAAAAGGAATACTGGGCACTATATATCTATCCATAGAAATTGGACCGAGTTCTTTGGGACAAAACATTCAACTTATTTTCCATAAACACAAACACAGGATCTACAACATGTAGGAGCCATCGAGATGTTCTTCAACATGCATACAAAACTAATTACCATGCTTTTTTTAAGGAAATACTTGTAGTATTCTCCTTGGGGGGTTAATGTTTGCTGCCCCGATATCAATATATTTCGGAAGACCTGAGGCGACAAAGAAACATGAGAGTGGTTCTATAGTGGAACAAATCCTTGGCTTGAAGCAGATGAACAACAGTCCTGCGGTAAAATTGATAGTTCTCACAAGCTTCTCGTGAGGAAGAAGATGAAAAATGTTGCAGGGAAAACAGAATAGCCCGAACCTGAAAGTTAGCACACACCAAGAAACCACCTCCTCACAGTCAAAAAATTTAGGGACAAAGGATGCACGAGCAATTCCAGAGGCCAAAATCAGTCCATTCTGGGTGTAAGGAGATGAGTAGTAGGAATATGCCTTGCACCAGTGGGAATTCTGGTTTTCATCCCCTAAGATGTTAATTGTATATCTAGAGAACAGGACAATGGTCCTGCAATTGAATAATTTTTGGGCTTGAAATATATTTTTGGGAGCATCAATAGATCATTTCCTTATAGGGAAATACTTTCACCCAGAATGGACTAATTTGGACCTCTGGAATTCCTACTTTTGAGATGCAAAGTGCCTATTTCCTTCAACGCCAGTTTATTTTCCAAAACCCCTTATTTTGGTGTTGTTAGGAATTCCATCATCGAGATGGGAAGTGCCTCCCATTATGGTTGATTTAAATTTGGGCAAAGGAGCGGGAACAATGTCTACATTTACATCATCCATTTTCATATCATTGTCCATTAGATCATCTTCTTCCAGCTCCAAATCCATCGCATCAACCTCTGCGCCAACCATCAATGCAGGTGGGTAGGTTGTCTGAGCAAGTAGGGTTGGTTTGAAATATATCTCTCGGTGCACCAAGGGACCATATCATTTTTTACTCTTGGGAGAAGGGAGATGAGTAGTAAGAATATGCCCTGGAATACTGGAACCTATGGCCATCATGCCCGAAGGCGTTTACTGTATCTGGAAAAAACTATTGTGGAACTGCTACCATAAGTTACTAAGAATTTCCCTTTTCTCTAGATGATGTTTGAAATGAAAATTGGGGAGGGATAATATAACCCTCCACAAATCCTTGTTTAATGAATATCAATGGAATATCTCCTCTATCCTTTCATTGATCAATGACAATCTCCAGGGTTCGTGCGTAATGATTTGTTACCATTAAAGATTACTAATTGCATATTTAGAAAAAAATGTGAAGGTGGTGGTGACAGTGAAGAGAGATTCATAATTAGAGAGAAGGTGGTGGTGATAGTGAAGAGAGATTAATAATTAGAGATTTCGTGAAGGTGTCAACCAGTCGATGCAGGAAAGATATATGTTTGAAATGAATACTTGGAAAGGATGACACTCTTCTCCGCAAATATTGGTTTAATTCATATTAATGAAAAATCTTCTCCGTCCTTCTGGACATTAATGACAATATTAACAGTTCCTGAACGATGAGCTACTAACATTAAATAATAATAATTGCATATCTAGAAGGAAGTATGAAGGTGGCAGGGATGGTGAAGAGAGACTAAGCATTTTACATTTCATCCACCCGCCAACCCGCAAAATAGATTCCAAGAAATCACCAAGTATGGAAATCGGTCGGGCAAGCTTCAAAAATAGGGTCACAAGATATACTCAGGAGATGTGAGGGGCCAATGGTCAAATTGTATGTCACAATGACATATTTCGGCTGTCAATTTGTATATCATGAAATTTCGGGTGTTGTTTGTACGTAGCCAAAAAATGGAAGCGTAATGTTGAGAAAGCCTGTCTAGGAACCGACGATGATAATATTGGCCAAGTATGCAATGGACAAGTGGTTGGTCGGACTCATGATATAAAATAATTATACATACTCGGAATAGGGAATATTGACGGGCTTTAAAACAGGGCCACAAGATCTACTTAGGAGATGTGAGGGCCTGATGGTCAAATTGTATCTAACCCAACTATTGAATGCAAAATCTGTAACATGAAACAAGAGACAATGACGGATTTTGAGGGTTAATTTGTATATTATGAAACTTTGGGTGCTATATATAAAAGCATGAGACATTCAGAAGAAATGACACATTTAGAAAAAGAACCAAGTAAACAGAAAGCGAAAGAAAATGAGATAAAGAAGAATTTGTTTGTTAATTTGTATATCGAGGAAGTCTGAGTGATGTTTGCAGGCGGTAGAACAATGGAAACACAATGTTGAAGCCACCTATCTGGGAACCCGCGATCCAAAAATTTTGTTCAATATGAAACATGGAAGTGGTCGGTTGGGTTGGTGATATAAAAGTAACAGTGGAAATCTGAAGACATGAATCCGCCAACTCCCTCACCTACACATTTTTCAAAAAACGAGTAAGTAACCAGAAAGGGAAAGCAAAGTGCAAAAAGAAAGGAGATGGTTATTTTTAGTCCGAATCAGATCTATATCAACTTACTGTCATCCATTAAAGGAGACCTTGACTACAATCTATACAAAGGAATCAACTTGGCTCTACTAAGCCTTACAACATTTAATTTCTTTTAATTACATTGAATTTTTAAATTTAAGGAAAAATGAGAGGGTTGGCGCCTCTCTCCCTTCTTGAATGAACTTTGATGTGATGGAAAGTTGGCACATTGTTGAGGTGGAAAGGATGCTCTTGAATCAATATAGCCAATAAAATAATGGCTCCTTTCCTCAACAATTACTCTCGATTTCCTGAACCAAGAACAATAATGAATGAATGATGAATCAAATGAGAAACAATGAATGATAAAAAAACCCCAAACAACACAAAAGAGGGTCTTATATATTTACATGAAAATCTGAACCATGTGGCCTTCTCCCCAAGAATCTCATATAACCACATTTCCCAAATAAAAGGAAATATGGGTAAATTAAATGTAATATGAGGACTTATCCCCTTTACCCCCCTCTCTTGTGGAATTATATCCCATTATAAATCTTATCCTTTTTCATCTTGCATCCAATGATGTATTTTATTAATTTAAATGTTCAAAGTATTACATTTCCTAGGCACTTCGATCCCTTTTAATTGTTTGGGAACTCTATCCTTTCATAAAATATACAAAATAACTTATTAATCTGGGCACTCAAAACTGGGGTATTACAATGAATATGTATGTAGTCTATTTAGAAGAGGGACAATATTGCATGTCAATGATTCCATCATGTATTAGGATTCTTATGTAGTGCATGTGGATCTTAGTGTGATTGGTTCTATGCTACTACATTGAATCTCTACAAAACTTCAATGTTCTTTGATTGTCGCACCATATGATATTCAGGAAATGAAACAAAATACCAAGATCTATAATGAAATTTTACAACCAAATTTCATGATTTGTGATTTTGACCACACCTATATACTCAACCTTTTCTAATGAGAAAGAAATCATTGATTTTGTTTTATTGGATAAACAAATGGGGATGAATCTCAAACTAAGAACATATCGTGAAGTGATATCTTCTATCGCCATTCCAATTTGAATTAGTGTAGTTGATTATATCTAATGTACATCCTTTTTCATAATGATTCCCATGGTTGGTGGTACCTTTGACATATAGATGGATGCTCTTGGAAACATTCCAATGTATCTCATGCAACTCCTACATGTATATGGAATCTACTCCCACTGCATATGATATATCGTCTGATCCGGATTATTTTCGGCACGAAATGAGATCAGCGATATAATAAAGAAATTCACAAATATATCGTAGATATTCAATAATATAACATAAATGTATCAGACATGCAACCATAAACATAGATATACAGTAATATATGATTTCTATTAATGAAAGAAATGTACAGAGACTGTAAAAATATAGAGTGAAAGACTCGCTAGCATGGTGGCATCTTATCTCTGAGAAGAGATGTGACGTCTACTCGCATTCACAAGAAGATGATTACAATGAGGCTCTGAAGGCCTTTTTACAATAAACAGGAATACCAAAAACCCTAGACATCCAAAAACCTAACCCTAGGAGATGAAGCACCAAAAGTCATGTGGGCCCCATTTGGGTAAGGGAGTACATCAACTTCCCGGGGTCGTAACTTTTGCATACGATCTTCGTTTTAAGCGTGTGATAGCTCGTTGGAAAGGTATCATAGAGGAGATTCATTTTGGGGGCTCAATAATGCCTTTATATATATTTGAGAACCTATATCTTGAAAATCCTTCATTTGGGCCCTCAAAATGGTCTCGGAAGTTAAAAACTGCTAAAAATAGTAAATTGCCAAAATTGCCAGAAAACTATTTTGAGACAGTTGGAAAAGGTGGGTGGCCACAAATATTCACTGGGATCAATCCTCCATTCTTAGGAAGAAATGGTCTCCATTGCGTTGAGTTCACAGGGGAGAGGAAAAAGCGTTTGTTGAATCTACCTCTTGGTGCGCTGCTTGCCTTGCTGGAGACGTCGCGCTTCTCAGTTTGTGGAAGTTTGTCACGAACCTGTTGAGGTTGAGGCCATTCAACAAGTCGAGATAGATGAGAGGATGGTGTGCAGAAGGAATCTTTTCACTTTGCTGCAACCTTGTCAACCTGCTTCTATTGGATAGAAGGTGCTTGGGGCGAGGTTGTAGTGGTTCCAATGTCCTTATGTTCCCCTTTTGAATAGATTGTGAAGAAGCTTTTTTTTGCAGTATGAGATACTAACTTGCAGAAATTTTTTGATGGAACAGTAATCGGAACTACCTATGGTAGTATATAGAGATGACCCCCCAAAGTAACAATGACACTGCAGGGTCGAGACTCATAAACAACATGGCGCTTCCACATATATGGTTGGCCCAAGAGAACATCATAGACATCCAATGGGGAAACATCACATAATACCTCATCCTTGAAAGGTTGGATACTGTATGACAATCGACACTGTTGGCTGACATGAATATCTCATCCTTGGTGAAGCCACCCAATGTTGTATGGATGCGGGTGTGGTGTTGTTGACAATCCCAACTATTTGATGACCTCTGCTGCGATGAGGTTCTTTCGTCTTCCGCTATAAAAAATAAAATGTAGCGAGGTCCCCTTCACCCACATCTGTGAATGAAAAAGGTGCTCCCCCTCTTCAGGATCTGTCAGTTCTTCAGGTTGAATTGCGGTCACGACAATAGAAGTGGGGTTTGCGTCAATGATCTTTCCTTTACCAGTATTTTTAGAATCAGATTCTGAATCGGGGTTCGGCTCCTTGTCTTTGATCTCAGCCACCAATGACTATTTTGAGCGACATTCATCGGTGTTGTGCAAAGGTATTTTGTGGAAATTTCACCATTTTCCAGTGTCCTTCTTTGTCTTCCCGTGACCCTTCTTTTCCTGTTTCTTGGACTGGTTTTCAGGAGACTGTTTGTTAGGGCCATCTTTTTCATACTTCGGTTGTTGCAGATTTGCAGAACCAAACTCCCATTTTTTCTAGTGCTTAAATTTATGCTCGATTTTAACATCATATCAATAAGCAGCACCGAGTGATGAGATGTCCAGAAAATCCATTTCAGTCTGGATGTATCTGTGTAGAGCCCCATGGTATTTCATAACCAAATTTCGCTCAGAGTCTTTGATACCCAGCTTGGTGCGTAAGGTATGGAAGGTATTGGTGAACTCTGGAACTGCTTGGCCCCTCTCTTTCCACAGTGTGGTACATCTCATGTACTGGTCCTTATAATTGCCAACAGGGTAATACTTTTCCTTTACCGCATCCACAAAAAACTCCTAAGTGGGATCGACCCCGTATATTCTAGACTCCTCTATGGAACTTTTCTCCCAGTAAGTTTCCCACTAATGTTTGACATGAGGGAGATATTTAAGGAGTGCAAAGGTGATCTTTTCTTTGTCGGAAAAATTGTGAACATAGAAATAACCTTCTAGCAGAGTTAACCATTTTTCTAGGGCTTCTGCATCTATCTGTCCTTCAAATACAGGAATATCAAAATTAACTTGTACCCTGAAAGGCAAGGTGCCTCCAAAGTGGCCACTTGATGAAGATGAGTCTGCTGTTATCGGCAGGCGTTGAAATATGTGGGAAAAATTCTCCATCATTTTTTCCCTCTGTGGCGTGAGAGCTTGCTCAAGAAACAGATTGATATGATCGTCTTCTTCGTCGTTTTTTCTTTTCTTCCGCCATTGAGGGTTTTTTGGGTGTGCGAGAGCGACTATCTTCAAGAGAGACAAGCTCGAGACTCAACTTTCTATACTCGGACCTCGTCGAGGAAATGCATTGAAAAAATGATCAAGAGAAGCCTGCTTTGATACCACTGATTCGGATTATTTTCGGCACGAAATGAGATCGGAGATATAATAAAGAAATTCGTAGAGATATCGCAAATATTCAATAATATAAAAGAAATGTATCAGAGATGCAACCATAAACATAGATATATAGTAATAGACGATTTCTATTAATGAAAGAAATGTACAGAGACTGTAAAAATACAGAGTGAAAGACTCGCTAGAATGGTGGCAGCTTATCTCTGAGAAGAGATGTGATGGCTAGTCGCATTCATAAGAAGATGATTACAATGAGGCTCTGAAGGCCTTTTTAGAATAAGAAGGAATTCCAAAAACCCTATACATCCAAAAACCTAACCCTAGGAGATGAAGTGCCAAAATTCATGTTGTCCTCGTTTGGGTAAGTGAGTACATCAACTTCCCGGGGTCGTAACTTTTGCATACGATCTTTGTTTTAGGCATGTGATAGCTTGTTTGAAAGGTATCATAGAGGAGATTCATTTTTGGGGCTTAATGACGCCTTCATATATCATTGAGAACCTTTATCTATAAAAACCTTCATTTGGGCCCTCAAAATGGCCCCGTAAGTTAAAAACTACTAAAAATAGTAAATTGCCAAATTTGCCAGAAAACTGTTTTGAGCCAGTCAGAAAAGTTGGGTGGCCATCGATATCCACCTGGATCATCGTCGAAGGAGTGGGTGAGGTGACTACTAGTTGATGATACTTGGTACAATCAACCAATGGTGTATCCCTTCCATCCTTGAGATTTACCCGGGATAAGGAAGGTGTGGTTTCTAGCTTGCAACCAATCATGTGAAATATAACCAAGATATTGATTTCATACTTTGACTGAGACATCCTAATCCTTGAATCATCCTGGATGATTTCAAGACCAAGGAAGTAGTGTAGTAAACCCATGTCGGTCATAGAAATCCTATCCTGTAAAGTTATTTTGACTACAACAATGTCTAAGACTGGAGAACTTGTGATTAAAATATCATCTACATATAGCACTATAATCAATAGAGAGTCAAAATATCTTACCATATAATCATTTAGATTGGATTTACAATGAACGAAATTTTGAGAGAGTAAGAAAGAATCCATTTTATCATACCATGATCTAGCTGTCTGGTTGAGGTTGTAGAGTGATTTACTGAGTCCGCAAACTAGATATGGATTATGTACATACCTTTGCAGTTGCACCATGTATATTTCCTCTTTGATATCATCATGAATAAATACATTCTTCACATCCATGTGGTGAAACTCCCACTTACTTGCTACTACAATAGCGTGAGAAAACCGAATGGGGTCCATCTTGGCCACTCGAGAATTTTTTTTTACATAATTGATCCCATGAACTTACTAAAATTATTTGGCCACTAACCTTGCTTTGTATCTTCTCACAAGTCCATTATTTTATTTTCATTTGACAATATTCTGATTTGATGGAAGCATAACCAAGTCCCAATTTTGTTTCTCGACAAGGGAGTTTTTCACTTTGTTAATGGATTCTTCCCAATAAGGATTCCCTTCAGCCTCTACAAAGGTACGAGGTTATGATGCTAGAACCATATATAAATGCATGTGAATTATTGGTTCTACGATAGTGAATGCATTAGGAGCTTCCTTAAATTTGGATATTGTCATCCTTGGGTCCATAGGATCACCGACAATATCATATGTTGCCTATGGGGCGAACGATTCCCATTTGGGTCTGATCTAAGTGACATGATGCATCATCTCAGATATCTTCTATACAAGGAAGCACATAATTTTCTGCATGTTGTTCCTGAGATGCATGAATGGGAATTTCTTCAAACCGGACACTCCTTTCAATGATCAAATTATCTTTTGAAGTATCTATATTTTTGTATCCCTTAACACCTTCGAGATAACCCACAAATATGCATTCTTTCCTTTGAGGCTCCAAATCCTTTTTCTTTTATTGAGTTCTTGTAAACTCCCATCTTTATGATCTTGTCTTTCTCATGAACGAGGGATTCTATGAATGTATCTAGTGGAGGAATTTTCCATGTTGCACCTACTATAATATTTTTAGTGTGAAATGTAGAAATGAAGACCGGGTAATCTAGATCTAGTTTCAAAAAGAATGGAAAGGATTAGTTAATCTCCTTGCATTTATTTAGATATTATATATCCTTTGAGTTGAATTCGAAAGGATTTGAACCTTGTGAAGAAGAATTGAAGATTCTTGTATTTCTTGGATTTAATGAGATTAACACATTCTCTAGAATATGACCATGCATTTCATCCTACTTTTTGAAGAGGCCCTTCAGTGTATTCCTAACATTATATGGACTTCTAGATGAATGAACATGGAAAAATAATTCAGGAGAAATAGATAAGTATATAATTCCAAAAGCTTCATCCATTTAGTTGAAATATTTTGTTTTTTCAATGGTGGATGTGGATTATTTTTCTATTTCTTTGGTATTCAATATAAGATACCTCTTTTGAGTTGAAGTAGAATCTTTGGCTTCCAATCGAATTAGTTGTATGGTGTAAGAATTGTTGATGGTGGGAATTTTGTTCTTTCTGGTTTTTTATATTCTTAAATTGGAATAGATAGTATGTGCACCTTCTTCCTACCACTTGTGAGATCTAATGACATGTGAAATTGGAGTGAAACCTACTTATATAATATATCTAGAAGCATTGAACAAAAAACTTGCAAATTTGAGAGAAGAAGAGAAGAATTGGAGAGAAAGGATAAAATAATTGTACTCTGCACTATGAGAGAATGAAAAGACACATATGATATACTCTACAGGGATGAAAAAAATGGTATTCACTTCATGAACTTTATACACACCTAATTTCTCTAGATATTAATAAATAACCCCCAAAATCCATTTTTTGGACCCCCATCCCAATTTATCTTTCGAATAATAAAAACCCATATTTTTACTAGACACCTATTTTTATACCCTCGAATACCTATGAGTCACCCCATACTCCACATCCTCCCCCCGCCAATACCTACAATATGTTGACCTTATATTTCACAATTTAAAAACCCCCTTTATGAATGAACATGATAAGATATTGTTCAACAAGCTGGATACCCCAGAGGATGAAGTAATGTTCCATAGTAATGATCTAGAGATATGTGGACATACACTAACATAAATTGAAGTGAAACACCAGCTAGTCCTAATTAACCAACATTTCACTCATCAGTTAACTAGCTCACACAAATGGAGTGGAAAGAATCTCATGCATGAACATGTGTATTTCTCTCCTAGCTTCATGCATGTGAAGTGTGTCGTCTTAGTGATGATTCCAAGGTGAACATGCAACATATGGTGAAAATTCCAACGTTTACATGTGATACTTGAATCCACTAGTCAAACTGAAGTACAAATGAGTAATCAATGAAGAGTATGTGGCACCCTCATCTAGCGGATAATATCTTAGACTAGAGGCACCCTAAACATAGACTAAGAAACATAGAAAAATAAATAATAGGTGGATGTGTAATATCTCCAATAGAAATAATATTGAGGAACTTCACATTACAACCTATGTATAATGACAGTCGATCATTTTATTAGTTTTCTCACACATTTCTTTTTCACATATCTATAGTGACAGAAACAAGACTATTGATGGACTCTCTAAAGAAGGAACAAGGCTAGATTATGGAAATTGGGTGTCTCCAGACAATTGGAGGGAATTGTCCCATAATATGCTCATGATCTGTGGCTCTAAAGGATTTTTTTTTTAATTCTTTGTTACTACGTTTTCATGTATAAAGATGGGATAATATGTTGGAAACAATAAGTATAAATAGGCCTTTGTTAAAAGGTTTTTTTATTTGATGAGTCAAAATAGTTTTTTGAGTAGCTAGAAGAAAAATATGATAATCTAGAAGATACAGTTACATAGAAAGTTGATGAAATTTATGTTCCTTTTCAAAACTATATAAGGTTTTAATAATAATTTTTAGGAATTCTATGAGTATCTCATGTATTATAATTTTGTATTATTAATAAAATTACATTTTTTTTTCTTCAAAAGAAAAAGTAATATTAATGTTATAATCAATCATTCATTCCTTACATATCTCTTCCATGTTAGGTTTTAGGATATTCCTCTACATATAACGAAATTCCATACTAGGTTTTACGATGTGTTTTTCTACATGATAAAAATATGTTTTTTTTTTTAATTAAACCCGTCAATAGAATATAAAGTCAGAACAATATAATACAAATAAATTTGGTAAAAATGAATCATTTTAATATAGTGGTAAAATTTATATCCCCTTTACAATTATGAAGACATGATTTCTACCTTTTTCAAAAAAAATACTTGGTTGAATTGTTCCTAAGATTATAAAATTATGAACTAAAAAATTGTATGGGGGACATTTCTAAACATATTGGAAGAAAAAAAAAATAGATTGTATCCTTGCAAAATTGCTTGTAAAAAAATGTTGTAATATGGGCCATATGCAATGTTGTAGAAAATGTCGCTAGTCCATGCCATATTGGATGTCCTCTTAAAACTAGACTTGGATTTATTCGGTGGAAATTTTCCAGTTTCATGGCACTTCTTCCATATAATTTATGTCACCTCAAGATGTATAAGGGTTTTGTATAGAGAATGGAAAAGAATATTAATAAATGTATCACTAAATCCTAGTTCACTAGGTGAAATTCCAAATATTCTCCAATTTTATAGAAACAACTCATGCTTATTATTTATTCTATTAGGTCTCTTTGAAGGAGGAGTAATTGTTTACATGGGGAAAAATACTCTCTCCAACATGTGGGAGAGTTACTCAATGGATAGTCCCAATAACACCTACTCTTCTTTGGTGTAGTAATCTCCACCGGTATGTGGGCCCAATTGTCTCTAAGTGAATTGCTCTCATAAGAGAAACTTTTTCATGTAATATGGACTAAATCCTAAGTGAAAATATATTATAATATGTTTATGCAATCCTACTTTAATTCCCAACTATAGACTTATTCTAATGATAGAAGAACCAGTTACAAATATACAACTCAATTCGCAAAGTAGGAATAGTTCTTATTTTACATAATTAAATCATACTAGTGTACCAAATTTAATATAGATGACCATAAATATCTCTGTGTAATTGAGATTATAATTCATTCAAAATCATTTCCTGCAAATGAAAATTAATAGAAGTGACAAATTGAAAAACATTTGCAGAAAATAATAAAAAATAGTGCACCATTGTATGAAAAAGTCATGAGTTTTATTTGTATTATTTTCCTTCAAAGAAATAGTTTGTCTCAAAATTACAAGAACAATTAAAGATCTTTTTCTTCCACCTTTGAGCTTGATAAATATCTATACATCACTCAAATTTCTTTCTCCACCCTCCTCATTTTCCTTTGCATGAAACATCATTTTATAAATTAAGAAAGAGTGTTAGACTTCCTAACCATGGAGATTTACAATTACTAACATTACAACTTCCCCTTCTTCCCATCCCTTTTACATTTTTTGTTTTTTCTTTATAGAAGAAAATCAAGAAAATATTTACATACTATTCCTTCTTACTCTAACCTCCTCAGGAAGGTGAGAAACTAAATATTTGGCATGAAGGGCATCATCTCTCAAACTTTTGTCCAAATGAAAAGAAAATACAAGAAAACTTATTCATTTATCCAAGAAATCTTGCATCTTCTTAGAGAACTTAGTTGGTTGAGAATTAAATGCAAATATTCCTCTCATCCTTCTTCATTTACACAAACGAATAACTATCGACCTTTGTTCCTTTTCTCCGTACTTGTTGCATGGTCAAATCTTGGATATTCTTATTGAAATCTATGGACCTTAGGTTATATTGTGTATTACTAGTGTATCTTTGAGTGGATCCTATGTTATTTGAGAACATATACTCTGATTTTCATCAATACAAGTAAATCCCTGCCTACATTTGGAATTGTTAAATCCTGGAAATTCCTCCGAGAGAAAACA
Source organism: Picea glauca (assembly GCA_000966675.3). Lineage (NCBI taxonomy): Eukaryota > Viridiplantae > Streptophyta > Pinopsida > Pinales > Pinaceae > Picea > Picea glauca. The sequence continues at coordinate 1,052,499 of JZKD02S1772298.1, forward strand.
ACCAAGAGAAGGGGTCTATTTAGAAGAATCTTGCAGACATAGCAGCTCGCGCTTGATCACTCCTTGCTAAATGAATTTTTCCTACCCCTTTTGTGTTTTTTTAAGTCGTTCTTCCTTTTCTGAACAATATATGATGAGAGAGAAGAGGCGATGCCCCTATTTAATTAAATTTTTTATTTGTCTTATCAATTCTCTAGGGGTTATATGATTTTTTGGTGTCGTATAACCATCTCTCATGATTTATTAGCATATATGTCAGAAGATAAATTTGGAACCTATATCCCCTTGTATTTTTTCAAATAATATCAAGTGTTTCCACCAAGCTCCCATGAATAATGACTAGATCCTACCCCTAAATTGGTTCATCATACCTTTCTCTTTAATCCTGAAAGGCCAAAAAAATTGTTAGATTTCAAATCAAATTAAAAAATCCTTTATGTTTCACACGATTCAACCTTCACTTATCCAGGTGTATTGTACTTCTTTTGTACTTCAAACGATTTTTGGGGGTTTTACTCTAATGGATGTATGAGATACCAACTTTAATGATCTGCGTATATGATAATATTTTACCACTGATAGTTAGAGGGAAATATTATGAGACATCCATAAATTGTGAAAAGGCTTGTGAGAATCGAAAACAGGTTTACAGAGCCTCTCTTATGTTAAAACAAGTGTTGCATGGCAACATAGTCCCTGTCAGGTTGAATTGGGAATAAATGCACAGGGATAGGGAAAAAATAGCATTGGTAGATGGAAATTGCAACGGAGATGTGGAAAGAAGCATGAAGCACAGGTGGTATTGATGCAGTAAATGACACATGGCCCCTAGAGTCCCATTTATTTTTTGAAACTATATAATGTATTTTGCTATGTTCAAAATTTCTGTCTATTTTGTCTCTATATGTGCCAGCACACAAAAAAATTATATGAAAATTAAATAAACACAATTTATCGACATTCAACATAATGGAAAATAAAAATCTATGAGGACATATATATATATATATATATATATATATATATATATATATAAGGAGATAAAAAAAAAATTGAAATTAAATAAACACAATTTCTTGACACTCAACATAGTGGAAGATAAAAATTTATAAGGACATATATATGAAAGGAGATAAAAAACAGTTTTATTTGAAATATATCAAAAAATAATATTGTTTGTTACATATTCCTGTAAATTTAAATGCATTTGTAATATAGACTAGGATTGGGACTCCTGCGGAACATAAGAGAAACATGTACAATAAATAGGATTGTGGAAAGAAGAAGTGGGCGTCGGTAGAGTGTAATACTTGAAAATAATAAATTGAAAGGTATCAATCAGTCTTTGGCTAGACATTTCTATTTTAAAAAGTGGAATAAATGGATTGATAAAAAAAGAAGGATGTGATCAGTATAGACCTACAGTGATGGTACATATCACCCCTTTTTCTATTTTCTTGTTGATGCCTTTTTATTGTTGTCATCGACGGATACTGCAATCATGGCAACTGTTTGTTTCCTTTTGTCGGTGACCTACTTCAATTCCCTCTCGAGCCATTCTTCAATGTAGCTTCTCAAGGGGGTGACGTTGATATCATTCCATATTTTTATGTTGAAAAGTTCCTTTTCTAATTCCATTAGATCGATAGAAAGATTATGCAGAGCCTGATCAATTTGTTCATTCTGTACCGAATAGTTGACTAGCCAGTTGTCGATGTCCTCTTCACCATATTCAAGGATGTTGTAAAACTTTTCCAAAGACAACACCTTAAAAATATCAACCTGTTTATCAAAGGCTTGCTTAGTTAAGGGAAAGGAGTTGACGATTAAGTTGGGGTCTTGGAAGTTGTTGGTCCTTCCAGCTAAGTCTATTTTGGTAAGCTTTGTGAATAATTTTTCTTTCTTTGATATGGCTTGTTCACATGACTGGACAATGAGATACATGTTCTTCACTTTTTATTTCTAGCATGCATTTAATTGAGTGATCATGTTTTTGGATGGGATATCTTGTTGTCTTCTTCTCGTTTATGTCATTTTGTTGACAATGGTTCCAAAAGGAAAGACCATGTCTAAATAGAAACGTCCTTCATTTTTTAATTCTGCCTACAAATGATCGAGAACATTATCTGCCCTTATTCCAAGGGAAGCCATGGTTTGTGATGTTTCCCATGAATCAACAATCAAGTCCATTCTTTTCTTGATATTATTGTCCACATATCCTCTACACGATGCGAGGAGGCTGGAGGATCCTTTTAACTTGGCTAAAGGGGTGGAAGGCATGGTTATTTCCAAAGGACTAGAAAGCAATGGCATAGGGATAAAAGATTCTTCCAATTCCTTGACGCGATCCTTTAGTATGGCATTCTCAACCTCAATTCTTCCAATGGAATCATCAAGAGAATATTCGGTCTCTATGTGAAGTTGAAATATTTGGGACAACTGCATGTTCGCAAGGTTAACCTTTGAACGAGATTTTCCTTTCTTATTTTTTACATCTTTTTTTCAATAATTAATTTTTTGGACTAGCTGTCAAAAACAATGCTCTAGAGCACAAAGGATTAATATTCATCAAATTTTTTGGTATAATCTATGTACATTGGACGACTATGTTGGATCGCATCTCTGGGATGATCAAGGTGGAAAAATACGCTATCCAGATCAGGCACAAATTCCATGTTCTCACTATCAATTTCGAGCTCTTCTGCATGTCCGACATTTTTTTTTCTCTTGTCCACGGGAAGCTTGTGAGAACTATAAATTTTAGGGTGAGGAGGGTTTTTATCTCCTCCTTCGTTTGAAGAATTATGAGTTTCTTTTTTTTTGTCGTACTTTTGAGAGTGTTATCATATGATTGAACACTCTTATCACCAGGTCATTTTCCCTATTGCTTGTACAATTCAGTGGTTCTTTGCAATGTGTCTAGGTCTTCTACATCAGAAGAAGGAGCATTGTTGTCAGTGTCTCTATTTTCGGTCAGGTGTTTTTTGAAAAATGAATTTCTGAAGCCAAGTGTTTGTAAATGTTCTAAATTTTTTTTATTAGGGTCTAACCCTCTTAGAATTTCAACATGTCTTAGGTTCAAGTTGTTGAAATGGGCTACAAATTTGTCAATTTTGTTGAAGTTCCTCAACATGAAGTCCCTGACTTTCCAAGGTAGAGGAATGAACTATTTTTTTCTCTTCTCTTGGAATAGATGCAAACAATAGTTGTATTGCCTTTCTATTTATGTAACAAACATTCTGTCTGTAATGTGACATGGATGGAGAGAAGGTTTTTCCCTAGAGACAAAAATCCTTATCATAGTGTAATTATCCATATTTTCAAGTGCCCCCTTCTTGTCCAAAAACCTGGCTTCCTAGTCAGATATGCAGGGATCATATTCTCCTAACAACAAAAATTTGAAAACAAACACAAAACCATTAAAAATATCATAAAAACAGTGGGGGGCCTTGTGTTTCCACAAGTCCTGGTACCAGAACATTACTGGGTCAAATTTCCAGTTGACCTTCTTGGACAGAGACACTTTTGGAAGCTGGAAGCAATACGCTATCGCAAAAACCAAGTAGGTTGACATACAAAATTTCTTCTCCTTTTTGAAGCTTGACAATATTTGGGAACAAATTTGATGGGAAATTAGCTTGCCCAATCAGAAATGGCTTGTTCCTTGACTGTGAAATACAAAATATAAAGAGCCATGTAGGAAATAGTTGTTGTGGACTCATGTCCCGTTATTCTTGTAAACAACAAAAAAAAATCCCGAAATGGATTTCTAAATGAACTAACGTGCAAGCTTGTGATATCTTCAGGAACTGCCATTGGGTCTTCTAGGAACTCGGGAAAGAGGTCCACCCCGTTATTATTCTTTCTTAGGAACTGCTTGGAATCTTCTCCTTTGAATGTCAATGATGGCTCTGACAATCTTAACATCTGGCAGAATACTTGAGGTGACAAAGAAACAAAAGAATGGTTCCACAGTGGAATAATTCTTTGTCCTGAAATATATTTATCGGTGCACCAAGAGACCAACTCCTTATAGTAGGAAAATTCAGGGACACATCCTGCACGAGAAATCCGAGAGGTCCAAATTATTTTGTTCTAGGAGGCAGGAGATGAGTAATAAGAATATTCCTTGGACCACTGGAAGTTATAGTCCTCACACCCAAAGATGTTCATTGTATCTCCACAGAACTGTTGTCGAGCTGATTCCATAGGTTTATGAGAAAATTCATTTTTTCCAAACGATGGTTGAAATGAACAGTTGGAGGCGATAATATAACCCTATGCAAATGTTGGTTCAATGCTTATGAATGGGAAATCTCCTCGAGCCTTTCACTCATTAATGATAATATCTATGGGTGTTGCATGATGAGATGTTAGCAGTAAATCTTACTTACTCCATATTTAGAAGTGAAAATATGGTGGGTACAACAAAGAGAAATTAAGGATTGGAGATTTCATGAAGATGCCAACCTGATGAAGTGCGAACGACATTCCATGATTTTGAAATCAACACTCGGAAGGGATAATATAACCCTCCACAAATATTGGTTTAATGGGTATTAATAGGAGATCTCCTTGAGCCTTTCGCTCATCATTGACAATATATATGGTTCTTGCATGATGAGATGTTAGAATTAAAGATCACTAATTTCATATTTAGAATATATATATATATATATATATATATATATATATATATATATATAAACATTTTTTTATTATAGACAAGTGTGAAGGTGAAGGAGACGGGGAAGAGAAAGAAAGGAATGGAAAGGTATGAAAAGTGGTTGGATAGGATTCAAAATAGGGTTACAGGGAATACTCAAGAGAGGTGAGTGTCTAACGGTCAAATTTGATGTCTCAGAAGTTTTTACTGCAAAACGTGTAAAATGGAAGAGAGCATGTAATGATCCCAAGCCATTATGCAAGGATCATCACTGTTTTGGTGTCTTTTCTAACACTTTTTCTGAGTGAGGTATTTCGTCAAACAATTTGTTGATCTATTTGTTTGACGTGTTTATATGTGTGTATGCAGCAAATAATAGAAAGAGATAACCATGGAACATACCTCAACCATATGCAATAAGATATACAAGCCAAAACATCTCAAATCTTCTTTATTCATAAAATAGAAGAACCTGCTACAATGGAGATGTCGATCTGGAATGCTCTACAGATGGCCAAGATGATAGACAATAGATAACATGTATGAGCTGCTACAAAATTCTCCCGACAATACAAAATAAGCCTCCAAAGGATGGATAAGAGATGAAGACCAATGCCAAGTGCCAAACCCCTCACTACTTTAAGATGCCACACTCTGTTGGATAACTGAAGCTCCTCAACAATTCGGCCCTGGTGCCAAAGATGTCCAATCACCTCCAGAAATATGCCAAACAGTAGATCAGGTGATGGTAAGAACAACCCAGGTGCCCAAATCTCCAAGATTCCTCTCAACCTCTGTAGATATGAACTCCTCCGCTGAATGGTGCACCCCACTGGATCACTCAAGCCCTAGATAATTCATCCCTAATGAAGGAGGCCTCCAAATGATCTAAAACTCTCCACAATGATAGCTCAGGACGCTGCAATGAGAAACCAAGTGCTCAAATCCTCAAATACCTGCTAGATCTTTAGATCTAGCTACCCTCCAAATAATGGTGCACCCTCCCCTTGAGAAAAAATCTCACTCTCAATACAAATCGATCCTCCATTGAAAGACTTCGGAAAACCACCAAGAATGATGCCAAGACACCTGCAACAGAAACCCAATACCTGGAATTCCCATAATCCCTTCTCCTCAGCTAGGATGAATCCCTCCTTAATGAATGGTGTGCCCCCCTTGCTGGAAACCCCCAACTGGTGTGCCCTCTCTCTATTTGCACAAGCAACTGATGTGGAATCCTCCTGCAACTGAGTAGATCTGGGACTAGAATGGTGTGGGAGTGTATTGCAGCTCCGAGACCAAGCTTGGGACAATCTAGGTGGAATATTTCACCACCGAATCGTCCTCTAGGGTTTGTTATGTCAAAACCCTCAAAACCCCCAATATTGGACTCACTAGCTAGAAGCCAGAAATAAAAAGATAAACATACATGAATGAATGAGAAGAGGCCCTTGCCTTTCCTTTATACCTTTTGGCTCACCTTGTCCCTCCAAAGTGACTTTCATTTTATTAATATTTAATTAATTAAT
>JZKD02S1772298.1:1063264-1077437 GCA_000966675.3 Picea glauca
TATAAAATATTTTTTATTATAAGTCAAAAGGATGGGGCAGTCCAAAAGATGGTTTGAATATTTGTGGAATTTCGAATGTTGTTTGCAGGTCATGGAACAATGGAAGGGAAATTTTGAGCTCGCTTGTCCGAGAAACTGCAATTGAAAAAGTGGGTAAGTATGGAATAGGAAACCGATCGGTCGAACGTGGTTTCGCTAATATCTTGAAATTTGTAATAGATGTCCCATTACCTGGAAAGATCTTTTCTGCATTTATATTGTGAAATTTTGAGTGTTGTTTGCAGGTCATGGAACAATGGAAGGGAAATATTGAACCCACCTACCCAGTAGACCGCAAGCGAAAAAGTCGGTAAGTATTTGTAATTGATATCCCATTACTTGGTAGGATATTTTCTGCATGCTTCTATACAAGTTGTGTAGGAACAATTATTATGACAGTCTGCTCGATGCATGGTGATATGCTAGCATTAAACCTCAGTTATTGCATACTTGGAAATAAGTGCAAAGGGCATGGGCACAAGAAATAATGATTAGGAAGTGGATATTTATTTAACCCGCCAACCCGATGATCTGTGAAATAAATTAGAAGAAATGGCGAAGTATGGAAAGCGGATGGACAGGATTGAAAATGGGGTGACAATAGTTCCATAGGAGACGTGAGGACCCAAAGGTCAAATTGTATGTCTCAGAAGTTTTTAGTGAAAAATGTGTACCACGGAAGAGGGGATGATAGGTAGACTATGTAATATGGAAGATGATATGATGTGAGAGTCTGGTTGTAAATTTTTATATCACATAAGTCAAGGTGTTGTTTGCAGGTCATGGAACAATAGAAGTGAAATTTAGAGCCTGCCTAACTGAGAATCCGCGGTCAGAGAAGTGGCTTGGTATGGAATAGGGAAGCGGTCGGTCAGAGTCGTGATATAAAAGAACGAGTGCAAATGTGAACCTGGGAGTCTGCCAACCCACATAGCTAGACATTTTCATAAAAAAAACTAAGTAACGAGAAAGATAAAGTATAGGGAAAAGTGAAACACGAATTTGGTTAAGTATAGAAGACATAAAAGAAGGGTTAATATATTCACATTTGTAATAGATATCCCATTTCCTAGAAATATCTTTTCTGCATGTTTCTGAAGAAGTTATATACTTATTTCATATACTTGGGAAGAAGGGAGAAGGTGGAGGGCACATAATACAACGACTAGGAATTGGAAATTGTCTGAACCCACCAACCTGACGATTCATAAAAGATATTGCAAGAAATGGCCAGGGAAAGGGATTGGACGGGCTTCAAAATAGGATGACAAAGGTTCCCAAGGAGACATGAGGCCTCGATGGTCAAATTGTATTGATCATAACTTTTGAGTGCAAACTGTGTAACACGGAAGAGGGGCTGATGTAGGATTCTGGAAGTCAATTTGTATATCGCGAAAGTCGGGGGGCTTTTTTTAGGTCAAGGAACACTGAAAGTGCAGTCCTCATATCTAGGAATCCGCAAGAGAAAAATTCAGGTAATTATGGAAAAGGAGGCGTGAAAGAGATTCTAGGAAATGGAGAAATATGGAAAGTGAACGCAAAGGCTTCAAAATGGGGTGACAATATTTCCCTAGGAGACGTGAGGGCCCGAAGGTCAAATTGCAGGTCTCATAACTTTTGTGTGAAAACTGTGTATCATGGAAGACGATATGAAGTGGGAGTGTGGCAGTAAATTTGTATATCGTAGAGGTCTGGGTGTTGCTTACAGGTCACAGAACAATGGAAGTGAAATATAGAGCCCACCTTCTTGAGAATCTGTGATATGAAAAGTGGTTAGGCATCGAATGGATAACAGTCGGTCAGAGTCATGATATAAAAGAACGAGTGTAAATGTGAACTCGTGAATCCGTGAGCGGGTGCATTGAGAAATTTTCAGAAAAATGACTAAGTAATGAGAAAGAGAGAGTAGAGGGGAAAAAGAAATGATAATTTGGTTAAGTATAGAAGAGGGAAAAGAAGGTCCAATATATTCAAATCTACAATAGATATTCCATTTCTAGGCAAGATAATTTTTGTATGTTTCTGGAGAAGTTGTATACATATTTCATATACTTGGAAAGAAGTTTGAAGGTAGCAGGCACAGCAAACAACAACTAGAAATTGGAAATTTCATGAACCTGCAAACAAGAAGATTCGCGAAAAAGAAGTCAGGAAATCGTCAAGTGTGGAAAGAATTTGGACAGGCTTCAAAATAGGGTGACAAGGGTTCCCGAGGAGAGGTTAGTCCCTGACTGCCAAATTGTATATATCAAAACATTTTAGTGCAAAATGTGTAACATGGAAGACGAGATGATGTGGGAGTCCAAAAGTAAATCTGCATATGGCAGAAGATGGAGTGTTGTTTGCAGGTCATAGAACAATGGAAAGTGCAATTTAGAGAAAGGGAAAGCACTTGGTCAGAATCTCCATATAGAAGCATGGATAAAAATGTGAAAGTGTGAATCTTCCAACCCACGCAAGAAGACATTTTCTGAAAAATGACTAAGTAACCAGCAAGAGAAACTACAGGGGATAAAATAGTGGGAAAACAGAAAGGTGGAGGGAAATTTTCATAAGTGGGAATTGGTTTAAAAAAAGCCCCATTGTTGCAAAACCATAATTTTCTAGTAATTGTCAGCAAATGCTTTGTTGAAGATTATATTTTATTGCAACTTGTGGGAGTAATTGTCTTCTTGATACATTCTTCCATGACTTTAACATATTAACTTAAGTATTAAACTTCTTACATGATAGGTTGTTAGCATTAAAGATTAATAATTTCGTGTCTAGAAACAAGAATGACGATCTTGAATTTTAATATTGTAGTTGATTTCACAGGCCCATTTGACTACAACCACCATATTTCATTTTTTTTTCCTTTTATTAATTCGCAAACAAAAAATTTGGTAATTTCATTAATAAAGTAAAAAATTCTCAAATAGAGGCAAGGGGATGGACAACTAATAAAATATTCCCTTTCGAACTAAAGGAATCAAGCAAGATAAAGGGAAATAAGAAATCGTTTTCTTAGAAAGGATGAGATGAAAATGAAATTTCTATGGCAGGGCCCAGACTACAACATTGTGATTTGGTCTTGCTATGTTCTATCTACATTACGAATAGAATTGAACATTGGTTTGAAATTGTCTGAAAATCATTTTTGTTTCCATAAAATCCTGATGGATTGACACAATGCATTGTCATATAATTATCAAATGCTCCATTTTACAACAAATTACTTAATAAAATACAAAACAAAGAACTACGAGACTATCAAACCATGCCAATGAGAAGAGGTGTTAAATTCAGAAAAGAAGTAGCAACCAAGACTCCAAGGAAAATTGTTTAATAGTAAATCCATTAAAAAAAAAAGAATATTGGGCATTGTATATCTATCCATAGAAATTGGACCGAGTTCTTTGGGCCAAAACATTGAACTTATTTTCCATAAACACAGAAATAGGATCTGCAACATGCAGGAGCCATCGAGATGCTCTTCAACATGCATACAAAACTGATTACCATGCTTTTTTTAAGGAAATACTTGCAGTATTATCCTTGGGGGGTTAATGTTTGGTGCCTCAATATAAATATATTTCGGAAGACCTGAGGCGACAAAAAAACATGAGAGTGGTTTTGTAGTGGAATAAATCCTTTGCTTGAAGCAGATGAAAAACAGTCCTGTGGTAAAATTGATAGTTCTCACAAGCTTCTCGTGAGGAAGAAGATGAAAAATGTTGCAGGGAAAACACAATAGCCTGAAACTAAAAGTTAGCACACACCAAGAAACCACCTCCTCATAGTCGAAAACTTTAGGGACACAGGATGCAGAAGCAATTCTAGAGGCCAAAATTAGTCCATTATGGGTAGAAGTAGATGAGTAGTAGGAATATGCCTTGCACCAGTGGGATTTTTGGTCTTCATCCCCTAAGATGTTAATTGCATATCTAGAGAATAAGACAGTGGTCCAACAATTGAATAATTTTTTGACTTGAAATATATCTCTGGGAGCATCAATAGATCATTTCCTTACAGGGAAATACTTCAGCCTAGAATGGACTAACTTGGACCTCTATAATTCCTACTTTCGAGTTGTAAATCGGCTATTTCGTTCAATGCCGGTTTCTTTTCCGAAACCCCTTATTTTGGTGTTGTCAGGAATGCCATCACCGAGCTGGGAATTTCCTCCCATTATGGTTTATTTAAATTTGGGAAAAGGAGTGGGGACAATGTCTACATTTCCATCATCCATTGTTGTATCATCGTCCATTAGATGATCTTCTTCTGGCTCGAAATCCATTGCATCAACCTCTGCGCCAACCATCAATGCAGGCGGGCAGGTTGTCTGAGCAGGCAGGGTTGCCTTGGAATTATTTGGCTTGCATATATATCTCTCGGTGCACCAAGGGACCATCTCCTTTTTTACTCTTGGTCAGAGGGAGATGAGTAGTAAGAATATTCCTTGGAATACTGGAACCTATGGCCATCATGCCCAAAGGTGTTTACTATATCTAGACATAACTGTTGTGGAACTGCAACCATAAGTTAATGAGAATTTCTATTTTCTCTAGATGATGTTTGAAATGAAAATTAGGGAGGGATAATATAACCCTCCGCAAATCCTTGCTTAATGCATATCAATGGAAGATCTCCTCGAGCCATTCGTTGATCAATGACAATCTCCAAGGTTCGTGCGTAATGCGTTGTTACCATTAAAGATTACTAATTGCATATTTAGAAAAAAGTGTGAAGGTGGCGATGACAGTGAAGAGAGATTAATAATTAGATATTTCGTGAAGGCTCCAACCAACCGACGTAGGAAAGAGATTGCATCATATTTGAAATGAATACTTGGAAATGATACCACTCTTCTCCACAAATCTTGGTTTAATTCATATTAATGAAAAATATTCTCCTGCCTTCTGGACATTAATGACAATCTTAACAGTTCCTTAATGATGAGCTACTAGCATTAAATAATAATAATTGCATATCTAGAAAGAAGTACGAAGGTGGCGGGGATGGTGAAGAGAGACTAAGCATTGTACATTTCGCCACCCACCAACCCACAAAATAGATTCCAAGAAATCGCCAAGTATGGAAATCGATCGGGCAGGATTCAAAAATATGGTCACAAGATATACTCAGGAGACGTGAGGGGTCGATGGTCAAATTGTATGTCACAATGACATATTTCGGCCATCAATTTGTATATCATAGAATTTTGGTTGTTGTTTGTATGTAGCCGAACAATGAAAGAGCAATGTTGAGAAATCATGTCCAGGAACCGACGATGATAATATTGGCCAAGTATGCAATGGAAAAGTGGTTGGTTGGACTCGTGATATAAAAGAATTAGACATACTCGGAACAGGGAATATTGATGGGATTTAAAACAAGGCCACAAGCTCTACTCAGGAGATGTGAGGACCCAATGGTCAAATTTTATCTACCCCAACTGTTGAATGCAAAATGCGTAACACGGAACAAGAGACAATGATGGATTTAGAGGGTCAATTTGTATATTCCGAAACTTTGGGTGTTGTATATAAAAGCACAAGACATTCGGAAAAAAGGACACATTCAAAAAAAGGACCAAGTAAACAGAAAGTGAAAGAAAATGAGATAAAGAAGAATTTTTTTTCTAATTTGTAGATCGCGGAAGTCCAGGTGATGTTTGTAGGCGACAGAACAATGGAAACACAATGTTGAACCCACCTATCCAGGAACCCGCGATCCAAAAATTTTGTTCAATATTAAATATGGAAGTGGTCAGTTGGGTTGGTGATATAAAAGTAATAGTGGAAATATGAAGATGTGAATCCGCCAACTCCCTCACCTACACATTTTCCGAAAAATGAGTAAGTAACCAAAAAGGGAAAGCAGAGTGCAAAAAGAAAGGAGATGGCAATTTTTGGAAGTAGGAATTTGTGTAAGAAATCCCCATTGATGTTATTAACAGTAACTATGAAGTGCATTAAACATGTGAATAGTTTCTTCAGTCAAGGAATGGATAAAGAGAGCCATGCTTATTGTTTCCAGGATCTGTTTGTATAAGAGAAGTTTCGAAAATCTACAAGAAAATCAATTTTGGGATGTTTAAGTAAAGTTATTGTACTGTCATCTTGACCGCAAGTATAACAACAACAAATTTGAATTTTAATGTCCTCTCGTTGATATGATAGTTCAATTGGACTTCACATAGTATATATTCCTTTATTTCAAATTATTCTAGGAAATTAATTTTTCTAGGTTCATCGATCAAGGAAAAGTGATAAAACAAGCCACATATTACATTTGTGTCACAGAGCCTATATTAAAAGGAAAATCATGTCCTCTATAGTGTTTAAGATCATATAAAAACCATGAAGATCCTGAATGTATTATTAATTTTCCAGAACGAAGAATACAATGAAGAACCAAGTAAACACCAAATGTATTGAAAGTTGAGGCACAAGGCAACGCACGAACACAGAAGGCGTCAAGCAAAATCCCACAAGGTTCCATAGAGAAGTACGCATCGAACTTTGCATCAAAAAATTTGATATACAAAAAAAAACACATCGTGGCATTGGTTTTCTCTTACATATGGTATATGTTACCACGAGAAAATAATCGGTGCCATGGGATATGAACAAAAGTCTTCCAAACACAAGACAACACAAAACTAGCAGAGCTTCGCCACTATATGCTAGTTATAACCAGAAATCAAAATGGGGAACAAGAAAATTTCCGATTACTATTTTACCATTCATAAATATCACTATGGACATTTTCTTTTGATAGTGCCATGGTCTATCACTACTAGTTTTAACAATGTCAAATTTCCAATATTATTGGAAATTCTTGATGGTTCTACCGAGAGGAGAAAGTTATTTCAATGGTTCAAAGGATGGGCCTGAGTTATTTATAGTTGGATACTTTTTATGGGATTTTCTCTCATGCTTCCCATTTCTAGGCTGGACAATCTTATGCGTGTGTACATCATCAACAATTGCACCTGCCTATATGAATTCTAAAGCCCGAACTCCCCAATCTCTATAGCGATTTCTGAAAATCTCAAGCTCATGTTTCAATCCATGCTGAGTCCTTTGTTTTTTAGTTAGGGAATCGAGAAAATGAAGAAACCATACCATAAATGTATATTTGGAGACCAACTTTTTTTTTTATTCGGGTACCCAAAAATAATGCAGAGATTCTGACATGGCTATATAGTTCAAAAAGAATTGTCCAATTTGGACTCCCAAAAACGTGCAGACTCCTCCAACAAATCCACGACCAACCACCATTTTTTTTTTTCACACCACAAAAAATATGCAAAATTCTTACTAGGAGATGCAAAATAACAACATTGATTGCATTTGTAGTTAGATTCTCCTTGTTGTTTCAAGTGCACAAGAAGAGACAAAATCTTCAGAAAGAGAATTTTACAGCTATAGATGTAAAATCTGAAGAAATCGAGTCCAACGAACATTCATATGGGTGTTGAAGAAAAATTACAGACACACATGAGATATTTTCATTTCCTGCCAAATCTTGATATGTTTTTTTTGTTTTTTAAGTTGATATGCAATATTGCATTGTCCTCATTTAAGGTAAATTTTCTATTTATCCAAAAGTCACGCAACATGTAGACATTGTTTGCATTTTTTTGTAGTTATGCTTCATATGAAAATTTTGCTAACCCAGGAAGCACATATTGTAATAGAGGTTGTCTAATTGTACAATGTATGATTGTGTTGCCCACGGTTCGGATGGAAACATTGAGTCAATGTCTATATATGTAAGGACATTTTTTACCGCATCACAGACAATCATTTGTATCATCACTTATGAAAGAAAAATAAAAAGAAGGAGAGTTTCATTTGGCACATACATGCTCAAAGGGGGTCGAGTACACATTCACTGCAGCCAAAACACCTTCAACTTGGAAACATGAGCATAGCAGTTAATATATTGAACAATATAATATACAACTACACAAAAAAACTGCAGAAATTTGGTGAAGGTAATTTGTATGAGCAAAGTGAGGATGAATCTGTAGATGTATATGCACAACAATTGTAGATCTAGTTAGTTTCCTAAGATCCTATACTATGTATGCTCACAATTCTATTACAAATGTTGCTCTTGTTGTGCGAAAGATCATTTCTTTAACATCTCTTTTCTTTGTTATATTTTTGAAGAGCATAAGTGGAAATTTCCCTTTATTCAATTGTTGTTCCATTGACGAAAACAAATTTGAATAGGTGTCGAACAATTCCATCTGCAACATGGAACAGTGCAATATTTTTGTAACTTAACCAATATACATGGACATCTAAATGTAAAGGATAAAACTGGATATGGAGAATGGTACCATTGACTTGTCGTTGTCTGACTCTCCATATTTTATATGGATAATTTGTTGCGAGCCAAGTTTTCTCATGAGTGTGAAAATTGTGCCAATGGTTCTGATTGGGTGAATTTCATTTCACTGTGCAAGTTGGCTAATAGTTGTGTCTAGGATGAAACGATATTCTGAACAAATAGCGACAATTTTTTCCACAATACTTGTTTTTTTGAGCGATATAATCCGATCACAATAACCACGTTCATATATTATTTTGGGAAATATATTAAAATTTGTAATGGATATCCCATTACCTGGAAATATCTTTTTCGCATGCTCATGGACAAGTTGTGTGGGAATAGTCAGTGTGACTGTCATCGGGGCTTCCTTGTTCGTCATGTCAGCATGCATAATGGATCTAGTTTTGTTTTCCTTGTCCAAGTAGGTGCTATAGATGACCATTATGTCCCCTATGAACACTTTTACAGTTTGTCAGTTGTTCAAGCCCTCTATCGATAGTATTTTGGGTGTTACAAGTTTAGACCTGGTGACATTTTTTGAACATGAAAAGTAATGTGAATGGTAGTGTGCATTATTTTTTTGTTTTCTTTTTTCCTAGAATAAATGTACAAGTAGACACACAACTTGGATGAACTATGGAGCTAGAGTTTTGCAACTAGACCTCTTAGTCTGCAGAACCTGCGCTATGTTCTGAGTCTCTCTTACACTTGTTGATACTTCTTGTGAACTACAAAGTATGTGTTGCAAATGACATCGACATATTCACCATGCCATAGATGAATAAATAACTGAGGATATTTTTTTGGTAAACATATGAGGAACATAATATATGCATATTTACCTTTGGCCTTGTCGATCTGCTGATGTTTTGGATGATTGACTGCTCATGGCCATGTCACTAGTCCAAGTGTTTTTGATACAAGCATGTGTAGATGAACATCAGAAGGACTAAACAATCATATGCATTGTATATTGTCCATAATTGTTCTTAATGTCACATACAGGGTTGAAGGAGATGGAATACGAAATAGGGTGTCAAGGGATACTCAGGAAACATGAGGACTCGAGGGCCAAATTGTGTGCCTCACAATTTTTAACTAAAAAAATGTGTAAAAGTAAATACAACGTGATAGCAGGGTACGACGACCAATCTATATAGCATGAAACCTCTGAAGCTAGAGGCGCAATCTTGAACCTGTCATCCCGGGAACCCGCGATCAACAAAGTGGGTAAGTATGGAATAAGGTAGAAGCATGACCATAAATGTGAACCTGTGAGTCCACCAACCCGTGCACCAAGGCATTTTCGGAAATACAACTAAGCAAAGAAATCAGAAAGAAAAAGTAGATGAGAAAAGTTAAGTATAGAAGAGGGAAAAAAAAGGGATAATAGAAAATGGAAAAATTACAAATGGGGAGGGCACAAAGGCCCATTGTTGCCAAATCATCATTTTCTAGTCCAATATTATATTTCCCCACCCGTTTTGTATGTTTAATTTACTAGCACAGTCGGTATACCTTTTCAAATATTGTACCATAGACCCCTCTGTTGTGGCATATAAGAATTCATCTTCTTGCCCAACCAATCTGTTTCTTTCAAGGTAGCAACGCTGAACATAAAGTGGACATGAAGGCAAGTTAGTATGTAGAAATACATGTAAAAGAAAGTAATATAGTTCTATTTATTTCAATGTAGTAGCAAAGAGAATACAATTCACATGAGAATAAGAAAAAATATACGTAGTATATACATACAACAAAAAAAAGGTGCAAAGCAGTATAACAAGTAGAACAAATACACAAACAATAAATGAAATACTAAACACTAGAATATGAAATAAGAGGATAGGTATGCACCTTTGTAAATCCTCTGCTACATTCGCTCCAAAGATTCCATTGTCCTCTTCAACCACTCTCTTTGTTTAAATGTAGCAATGCAGGAAAAATACAGTGGACATGAAGGAAGTTAGTATGCAGGAAGAGATGTAAAAAAACAATAAACAGAGTTCGAATTTTTTTAATGTAGCGGAACATGAAATACAAAGGACATGAATATAAGTTATTATGTAGGAAGGTACACAATATCTACATACAATAAACTAGGTGAAGACATATACAGATAATAAATGAAATACAAAACAACGGAATATGAAATAGCATTACATGAATGTACCTTTCTATCTCCTCATCCATCACTGCAATTAAGACTCCTTTGTTTTCTCCAGCTATTTGGTTTGTTTGAATGTGGGAACACACAAAATAAAATGAACATGAATGGAGTCTGGTATGTAGCTAAGAACAAGTAATATGTACACACAGTAAATGAGAATCAATGAATAGAATAAAACATAGTTAAAAACATGAACCTTTGCTTTTCTCCATCCATGGTTGTAAATATATAAAGTTTTTTCCTGCCCAAAATATATTACAAGCCACAAAATATTAAGAAATTGCATGGCCATAGCTAAATGATTTTGGTTTTCTTTGGCAAAGTATCCAAATATGCTTCCAGACATGGAAATATAATGTTGTGGTATTTTTGGTGTACATATCATATCTCAAGTACAAGACAAATTGTATCGTGGTCACACCAGTCTGTGTAGAGGATAAAGGGGTTGTATTGTGATATGGGCACATTCCACCATATATGGTTAATAAGTTTGTTTTGCACATGTTTTATCTTAAGAAAAAGGCAACGGATATTGTAATTGCACATGTAGTTGTCTAATTATTTCTTATTCCACTATTTTGTATCATGTCAACACTAAAGTATCAACAAAAGTTTACAACAGAAAAGGCAGGCACGGTACAAGCGCTAGATCTCAACTTCGCCAGACATGAAAAACAATAGAACCGCAGGTCCACTTGCGGGTGCAGGACCTAAACACCGCAAAGAACCAAAAAAAAAAAAATAGTTCCAGCTGTCTGAGCAGGACCCTAACCCTGCAAAGCCGAAGTAAACAAAAGAAAAAAGCAAGAAACAAACCAATGAGAAAGTACGAACATGCCCAACTATATCCCCAGGGCCCCAAACTCATAAAGTCGAGCCAAACAACAACAAGAAGCAACCGACTAACCAACGAACTAGCGAAGAAGAAAAAACTACCGAACCAGTAAACAACATATGTATCTCTAACGATTACCAAACTGCAGTTGAAGCATCGAGGGAACCAGAAACATATGACGAGCATGTCAGTAGAAATAAGTAAACATTCTTACTTGTAAAATGAAAACATTTAACAACAAAGAAGGAATAGAAAATGAAATTACGGCATCGAAACTTACTCTGAAACGCTGAATGATAGAAGCGCAGGTCGAATTGTGGGTGCATCACTTGGACCCCGCAAAGTAAAAAAAAAAACAGATCCAACTGTGAATTCAGGACCCCAACCCTACAAATTTGAAGTAAACAAAAGCAAGAAACAAGCACCAATAGGTCTAAGCGCAAGCAGAAGTCCCCAACCTTGCAAAGTTGAACCAAACAACAACAAGCAACAATCGATGAACCATCGAAGAAGAAGCACCCACCGAACCAGTGAACAATGTATGTAGCTTCAACGATGACCAAATTTCATTCCAAGACTAGAAGAAGTATGAAACATACAATGCCTATTCAACTGGCGATGGACAACAATATTGTCCAAATTCACTGCAACATTGTATGGAAAATTTTGAGGAAAAATGTACTCCGAGAAGCCTATTTAGGTAAGCATTTAAGGTTGTCAGGATATCTAAGGTCCTCGTGTTATGCAACATTTAAGCTGTCATGCATGTTTCAGGACCTCATGCTATGTAAACATTTAAGTTTTCAGGCCTATTCAAGCACCTCAAAAAAAGTGTCAATGATCTAAACCTTCGGTATGCAAACATTTCAATACAAATACAAAGGAATAATAATAATAATAGTAAAAGGAAATATTAATATGCGATCACTATAGTCCCTCTACACATTTGGTAGGGACCAATAATATAAAAACATTAAAAAAAAATGTCCATGCTCAGAACTTTCGGTTTGTAAACATTTAAGTAAAAATGTAATAAAAATTAAAAAGGGGCATTTAAGCTCAAAACTTTGGATATATACACTTTTACAACATTGGGAACAACGAAGCTGGCAATAAGACCTCAAATATATTCTCCAATGAGATGATGATGTATATAAGTTATATATATATATATATATAAAATAATGTGTTTACTTCTATAGTATGAACAATACAGATGATGCGAAAAATTATAGTCAAAGGACATATTAATATGATGTCAATGAATTATCGATCACTATAGTCCCTCTACGCCTTCGACAGGGACTAATAAGGCATTTGACAATGACTGGACCCAATATGTTTCGAGGATACGAGCTTTGGGATTAGTATTTCAGAATTCACATTTTCATGCAATAGATTTTGGAGTTGCGGGGATGTGGAGATGTTGATATAAATTCTTTCACTTTAGTTGGAGAAAACACGTAAAGGTATCCCAACACAGTTTGCAGCCCACAGGTTTGCATAGGGCCATGCAATCAATTCATTATGGGTTTCTAATTGAATACACCATGATTTAGGTCCTACCAACAATGTATTCAAGTGATAGGTAGTAGAGACAGGTTAGGAATTTGATATATCTAGTTTCAGTAAAGTTATGGATGGTAAAGGTGGGGTACGCATGCCCTGCAACGTATTATTTACAGGAGGTTATACTTTATATTTTTGTGGTGCCTCCACAAAGGTAGATGCCTGCAAGTGTTGCATATGCAAATGTGGAATCCAGCAAGGGTTGAAGTTTGTGGGTCATGAGAGGGTTGCACAAATGGTTGTGGTGACTAACACTACAATATTGTAAGTTCCAACCAATAGGAAATCAGAACAGGACAAGTGTTTTTATTTTCTATTGAGACTGTGTTTCTAATTTACAGTTGAGAAAGTATCATTGATTAGTTCTGAAAATATTTATGAAGTAATGTAAGTAGTTAAGTTTATATCAACACTTCCATGGGTTGCCCATAAATTTAAATCCTATAAGGAGATCCTTTTTTTGTAGTTGTTGGTTGTTATCAGTTGCTTCCTAACATGCACTATGGAAAATAATTTCCGGTATAGCTAGCTAGCAGTTAGAGAATTTTTTTTTTCAAAAAACAATTTTGTTGATATAATCTATACTTAAATTGTATCGGTAGAACATGAAGTTATGGGGAATCATAACGTTAGTGTAGTTATTCAAGTGACGAAAATCAGAACCTTAAATTTTTAAAAATAAGTGTTAAGTCCTTTCCTATATGTTTCCTTTAACAAGAGCATTACAATTGTCTCATCAAGGGATCATGTTCAAAATTTTGATTGATAAGAGGACACTATCATGAATATGGAAATGTTTAGGAGAATCAAGGGAAAATATAGTATAATGGTCTAGACTAAAAGAGTTTCCCATCATAAACGAATAATAGGTAAGAATTAAAGACCAACCTTGGATGATATGATTTGAAACCAAATTCTACTAAGTGATAAGTTGACGTAGTTTACAATGAATAAGCTCCTGAGACTATTATCGAATAGAAATCCTTTTCCGAAACAACTCACATAGGCTCTTCCTTCTAAACTAGTCTTAACTTCAAAGTTAATATAGATGATGATCAATTCCAATCATAAAATTTATTTTAACATTTTTCAATGTCAATCTAAGAGTATGATATCATGCCTCGGTAATAATTAGATTAGTGATTGGGATATAAAGAGTGATTGACACAAGAATCATCAATTGTGATTTTCAACAAAGTTGGAGTAAGGATCAAATCTGAAATCATTAA
>JZKD02S1772298.1:1094723-1111031 GCA_000966675.3 Picea glauca
GATCCTTCTAACCATTCTTCAATTTTATCAAAGGATATACAAGGTGTTAGAAATAATCATGAGTCCTAAATAGAACTTAACAACCATTTAGTTATGATGAGGTTGTGAGGTCATTATATTGATATGTATTATAAATGTATCATTGATGTACATATCAATTAATTGGGATTTGTGCCTTTTCCGCCATTCTTAAGTTTTTTGGCTTATCATTCTAGCAGTGGTATCATAACACCTTTGGTATTAAGGGCTTGGTAAAATTGATATCCATAGTATTTTCTCCATAGGAGGTGAAGTATAGTGAGAGTGTGCAACAAAGGTGCAAAACAGGGTTGATTGGTAGATACCAAAGAAAATGGATACCAACACTGCAAATTATGTTTTCATAAAGTTTCCATCACTAACAAAGGTATTCTAAAACTCTTCTAAGTATTTGTTGAGATGTAGTAGATATTATCTGGTCATTTATATATGATGTATGCTATAAACTATCAGATGTCCTATTCTTGTAAAGTTTGAACAATATTGATTACTTGGATGAAATTCTAGTCGGTGGAGAGTGTGAAATTCAAGAAATCATGTTCATATTGCAAAAAAAATCTTTTTTTTTTCACTCATTGCAAAAAGCATTTTGGAGTAACAACACCAATTTTCTTCCAATGTGAGTAAATTTGAGTTTTTGTTGTGGAGAAAATCATTCATCTTAGAGGAATGCATTGTGTTGAAGTTGGATCTGTTCTACTTGATTCGAACTCGGAATGGATTGAATCATCAACCATTTGATTTTCTTGACCCGCGACCTAAAAGATCCTACTCCTTTATCGTAACATTAGTTCTTTGTGGCATCACAATTTGCAATTAAAAAAAATAAAACAAATATATTTTCACAACAGAAGAAAGAGATCCCAATTTTTAAATAAATGAGTATCAAATAGAGGTTGGTCGTCTTTTAAATTTGATAGTACACAACTTGTGCATCCACAAGGAAGTATTCCTCTATGAGTTAGTCAACAATGCCAATGATGCATTGGATCAATTGTGCCTCTTAAGAATGACATATTCAATTCTTCTTGGTAATGGTGGTGAATTCAATATGTGTATCAAGGAAGACAAGGAGGCTGAAACAAATACCTTGTAAAATACCCAACCACCAACAATATGGGCTATGCTACTTCAAATCACACTTCAAGAACTAATTTAAAATTCGGGTAATAATTAATTAATAAAGAAGCATGAAAGCAATATTCAAGATTCATGCTATACTTAAAAATAATGCTTAATCATGTCGTTCACAATAAAAAAAAAAGAAAAAAGGTGCATTTAAGATACATATCTAAGAGATAATAATTAATAGGCAATGGAAATAAATATACAAGAAGAGAAAATCATGACAAATAACACTTATCTTTAATAAAACAAATCACTAACTAGATGCAAACCAAGGATGTTCCACCCAACCTTAGACATTGTTGTTCCAAGTCTCAAAAGTAGGACACCCTCGAGCCAAGGCTATAAATCCATAAGGACGGGTTCCAGAGAAACACTCAGCTTCCGAACCAGTCATCACTCAAGCTCTCATAAGTTTCTCAAAACCCAACAATCCAAGGTACAATAGGTCTCTTCTCTCCAACCTAAACCACCCAAAGATAATGAATCCCCTTCACTGTAATGTAGCCCCTCAAATTGTCCACTTATTTCATGGGTTCCACTGCATCTAGTAAAAAAACACCATGTTTGGACTCTGAAGATTCACATTTGTGAACAAGGTTTAGCACATGCCAATGCATCTTAGGCATACAGACACCAATTCATGGTTGGAATACACTAGAAATTGCTACAACTAACAAAACAATGGCTTCTTTCCTAAAAAATGTGTCCCCATGTCCCAACCAAGAGAAAGAATGAATGAGGAATAATGAATGAACGATGAACCAAATGATAAGAAACAATGAATGGAGAACCCCCAAACAACCCAAAAGAGGGGTTTATATAATTACATGAAAAATTAGAAACCACATGGATTTTCCCCCAAGAAGCTCATTTAACCATGTTTCCCCAAATAAAAACCAAGATAGGTAAATAAAATATAACATAAATATGTATCCACTTTAGCCTCCTTTCTCATGGAAAGATACATTCCTATAGCTTTTTTCATTGTCCATATTTCATCCAGTGCTATATTTGATTATTTTCAATGTTCAAAGCATTGCATTTCCTAGGCACTCTGACCCCTTTAAAATACAAAAAAATAGATTATTGATATGGGGTCTCAAAATAGGGGTATTACATTCCCCTCCCCCTTATTTTGTCATTGTCCTTAGTGCATATACAAAATAGAAATAAAATTTTCAAAACTCTTCAAAATGTTGTGGGTACTCTTCCTGCATGGCATATTCATTCTCCCAAGTAGCATTTTCAGGACCATAGTAGGTCCAATGAACTTTTTCCATTTCAATGACTTGATTCCATATCATTTTGACTTTTTTGTCCAATATGTGCATCATCTAGACATGAAAGTCTCCTTCTCGATCCACTTGAATAAAATTCCAATTAATAACATGGTTAAGATCATGTACATACTTTTTTAATAAAGAGACATGAAATACACTATGCACATTCATGGAAGAAGGAAATCGAGGTGTTATTGGATAAATCAGTAAGTGTGGACACAAACCGATCTCCCTAGATCCACCTGGATCTAGAACAAAACAAGACAAAATAATACTCTTTCCCTAGATTTTATCTATTGAATGTACTAGAAGGAAAGAACGAAGAATGTTCCTTATGATCGCTTCCTATGGTCTTTGTTGCTCCTTCTTTGCTTCAGTTCTCTTGTGCAGTCAAGACCAAGAAAACACAAACCAACCAAAGTGAAGAAAGCACAATATATTCAACAGTCAATCTATGTATATGATCAAGGAGTTATACAATAAAGTGGAAATAGCCTTATGGGAAAGGGACATATTACTGTATCATATTGATGGAAAGTAAAGATTACAACTTGAGCCTTGATGTTGCAAACTTTCTTTCGATGGCCCCTGGCTCTGACACACACACTTGTTCACTTGCATGAAGAAGATCAACCACTTTTGATAAACTTGTTGGAGTTCTTCGCTGCTGTAGCATCAGTCCTTCACACAATCCTTTTCACTAATTCTCCAATGAATCTCTTTCTTGTTTACTTCTAAACTTTTCCATGAGAATCCTCTCAATATATAGGAGAGAATGAATTGGTTACTTGGATAAGAATGATCCCAAAATATCAGGGAATCCAGTACTAGGATAACCATTCGAATGCCATCTCATCCTTCTAGAAGATTCCCTTCTAGAAGCTTCGAGAATTCATCTTTTTCCCTTCTTTAGAAAGAGTTCGCACCCTATCAGTTCCACATAGTGTGAACTTCTCGCACCCTGGCTTAAGGCAGCCTGCGAGAATCATGCATTCTCGTAGGCAAATGTATTAGCAGCCTGCGAACCTCCTTAAAAAATGATATTTCTGGAAAGAGAAGAACGTAACTTTTCTCAGGAGAAAGTTCTAATGAAGAGCCTGAGTACACCATTATCAATACATCATCATGATGACCAAAATCATGGGTAACATAATTCCCCCCAAAGTATGAGGTTGGAACCAGTGACAACCGATAGACTTTGTAAGTTGCATGTGTGTGTTGAGAACCAGGAGCACATCTAATCGGAAACCTGTGAACAACGAAGAATCTGCATAATATCATATATACCAATTCTGAGGTAGGCATTCCCATACTCAGATCATAGTCTGATGACAATTGTAGACCTGGGTCATGGCCACCAATCATACACTGTGGATCCATGCCATCGAAATATAGCATAGCCATCGGAATACACTGTGGATCTATGCGAGAAATTTCAAATCAAGATGACATAGCCACGAGACATACACAATGGATCTATGTGTCATAAATTATGCATACTCCATCGCAACCTGGATCATAAAGATAGTATCCAGGGTCTTCAATCTCATCGTCCAAAGTATGAATCTAACCATGTGATTACATGTGTTGAAGTCGAACATGGTAGAAACCACTTGATTACCGGTCAATGATAAAACTGTTAACAAGTGCGAGGGAAATCACCATTGATGTCAATGACTCCCAAGGTACCAAATAATTTCTAAGTCTTGATTCTGGATAATGAGCCGAACTCGACGGAACAAAAATCATCACAGGAGGGCCTTGATGTATCCCCCATCAATGACACAAAATGAGTAACAAAGTTTGAAGGTGAAACAGAGCATGATATGAATTGGACTTAACATAGGGAAGGCCGACACAGAGAGAATGGATAACTGCAGATGGCCAACTCAATATAGGTTTCAGATGGACTTCTCTTGAGCATATGAACGACACGACCATTGATTTGGCAACATTGACTCAAAGACCACACAGGGAATGACCTTGTAGCAAATAGAATGAGAGACAAATGGATTTCCCAAACTGGCTTCAAATGATGAATAGGGGGTGTCATGTTCAAGAGTAACACTTATTGCCAATCAATACGAAGATGAAACATATCCCATTCCCAAATTTTCCCCCACCATTTCTGGCAAGTACCTCTTTATTTTTACGCAAGCTTGAGGAGGATAACATATTCTTGTTGATATAAGCTCATCCTTCGGAAGAGTCCCTCGGAGTATTTTTAACGAACCCTAAGAAGGAGTGGTTCGGTCCCATCACAGGTCTGTCAATGTTTGTTTAACGAGTCCATAGATAGAAAAATCGAAGGTTTTTCAAGATTATAGAGTTTGGAAAAAAAACTTAAAAGAGAACTCTCTCAGTTCCTTTTTCGTAAGATAGTCTCGATAAGACCGAAAAATAGATAAATTATCGCTCATCAGACGTGTACTTCAAATACTTTAGCGAGCGTGAAAAATACCAAGGTCGCTCGTCGATCTTTTCATGTTTAGAGAGTCTGAAAAGAGCTTAAAGAGAACTCCAGGGGGGTTCCTTTTTCATATAACCTTGTTGATCCCGAAAAAGTGATAAAAGTATGCTCGACCACGTTCTCATGTTTTTTACGAGTGCAAGAATGGACAAAAACGACGCTCGAGGCTTTATGTAAAAACCATAAAAACAATCAAAAACACGCCATAACGAAGAAAAATATGTCCATACCCTTGTATTTAATTATCCACATCATAACACCTGCATGTCATTACACTCATCTTGATATTAGGGATTAGGTTTAATCAATAAATAAGCATAAAAAACCCAAAATGACATAGTAAAAAGTAAATTAAATGAGTAAATAATCATTTTTACCACATCATTTTACATTTCCACTATTGAGCTCCAAAACCCCCCTTTTACCCTCCGAGTTTGGTGTCAATTTGTGGGAGCTACAAGAGACCATTCAACGAGTCGTCTGCGACATTAAGGTAAGAAATTCATCCTTGACATTTTCATGGTTTAAAATTTTAACTTCATTGACTAAATCTGCAGTTTCAAGTTGTTTTTTGAACCCTACATGCGCATTGGCATTCTCGCAGGTAGCCCATACGGGGCCTGCGAGAATGATGCGTTCTCGCAGGTGAGTCTTAAGCCACCTGTGAGGTTCTCACAATATGCTAATGGGGCACCTGCGAGAACCGCAAACTCCAAAAAAATTTAAATTTTTTAGCCAATGAAAAAGATCCAGATCATGAAAAAAATTCATTAATCCTCCTTTTATGTTCCTTGTGCAGATATTTGGCCATAAACATGGTGCTTGAGTGGTATGAAAGGAAACATGAAGAGGATAATGAAATGGATAAGAATCATCCGCCTACCATAGATGCATTAAGAGATTGTGGGATCCTAAAATACTTTCGCATCCCGGAAATGAGGGCCCAAGTCAGACTACTAGAGTACCTGGTCCGTATGTGGGACCCAGATCAGCAGGTTTTCCATGTAGGAGCTCACACTATGTCCATAGACATTGAGGACATATACTTTTTGACTGGATTGTCTAGGCGCAGGTATTATGTCAGCTTGACCGGTAGTAGAGGTGGTGGGATAAAATTGAGTGAGTACTGCAATCAATACTGTGTACCTGAGGCTGAGAGGAAAAAAGTAAAAGTGGCTATCTGGGGGGTACAAGACTTGACCCTCCACACTATCCTTTTTACTATAGCTCAGATGGCTGGGAGTTATGCTCCTCATATGGCATTACATAGCTACTTCTAGTATGCCATCGAGTGTACTAAGCCTCAAGTATTCAACTGGGCAGATGTTGTGCTTCGCAGTATCAAAAAGCAATTAACCAAATGTAGGCGAGATGAATTGAAACAATTTGGGTATGGATCTTTGTTAGTGTCCTTCTTCCTTGAGAGGGTCCCCTGTATTTAGACTACAAGTTGAGTGGAACTTACTGGGTCCTAGGGATCCAAGGATGCTGAGATGGTGTCGGCTCATGGCCCGGCACGTGGCAGGACCAATCGTCAAGTACGACGATATTTTCTTTGACTGGCTTCAAAATCAGATGTTGATGGTTGATGACTACGCTTATGCCGGGTTGGATTTTCGAGGAGATCCGGATTTGGCATTGCCCGAGGACGCTCAGTGGGGTGACCTTGGTAAGAAGTGCACGCATTTTCTCTTTTTAAATGTTTTTGTGAATTTTTATCATATTTAAATGTCTTTGTTTTATATATATTTATCCGAAGACTAACACAAAAATTTTGTTGATAACACAGATGTTGGACCGTATAGACCTCCTGGAACTTCTCCTATCTAGAGGCGAGGAGAGGTAGCAGCAACACCACAGTATGCCGAAGATTATCAGGTGGTGGAACAGAATTTAGAGGGCCTGACAACAGACATTCCAGATATGACTCTGGAAGAGGTTCCACGACGCGATCAACGTCACACTGTAGGGGTATCAACATCTATGAGTCGACTGCTCCGTAGGGTTGCTAGGGAAGTCGTGTGTTACCGTGAACGTCATCCATGACGTCACTTTGTAGAAGCTATAGGCTTCCATTTTTGACATTTTGATCTTCGTACAAACTTTTGTAAAAGCTCTTTTTATCGTTATATATACAGACGGTTTCTACCGGTTTACTTTATAATGTGTGAATTTTGATGTGTTTAATTTATAAATGGTTTAAATGTATGTCTAATACATAATTAGCCAATTCATCTGTTAGTGTATTAAGACATCTAGGAATATGTTGATATTCAATGTGATCAAAATAACGTTCCAAGAGGCGAATTCACAAATACACCCGTAACAAAGTAGGACTTCAAATAGAGTAGATATTACTTAACTGTAGTACTACAAGCTGCGAATCAAGTCGCAGAACCAAATGACGAATTCCGAGTGAGATAGCATCAACCAATAATTCAATAACGACACTATACTTTGCAATGTTGTTGGTTGCATGGCCAAGGAATACACCTCGTAAAGATACAAGTTCGTTTGTTGGGGCATAGATTGCCCACGCAGTGGACACAAGGTTCCGAGTACTACGACTAGCACCATCAGCAAAGCCAATATAGGGTAGTGAAGACTCCGACATCTGGAAATCAAACACAACGTCACATAAGGGCAGAGACCGTAGAACGACAAAGAAAGCTAAAGTAACACACACAAAGTGTGATACATTAAAATACAAGTACTAGTGAACAAATGATTTATGCATAGTACTTCTTCAAGTATAACCCATTCCTGGGTTCACTCAAAGGGATACCATCATAATCGACCAGCTCATATGCTCCTTTTTCCAAAACTCGGCGAACAATATAAGGGCCTCGCCACATTGGTTCGAATTTCCCAGCTCCTAACACATCTCGATCTTGTTCATAGAGAAGAACAAGATCACCTTCAGAGAAAATGCGAGGCTTGACATGCTTGTCATATTGTGCCTTGACATGTTTCTTCTGGGCTTCTATTACTAGAGTGTCATTTCATCGAGTTTCGTCTAATCGCATCAGATACAATAGACGTTCTTCTTCAGCAGAAGTATTGGGTAAGAGTTCGATAGCTAGTTTCAAAGAAGGTATCTCGCATTCTATAGGAAGAATGGATTCCAAACCATAGACTAATCAAAAATGCATAAACCCAGTAGCGGATTTGATAGATGTCCGGTATGCCCACAATGCCGAAAACAACATTGTGTGCCAACTTGTTTTATGAATTCCTATCATCTTTTGAAGCATAGTTATAAGAACTTTGTTGATTGCTTCGACCTAGCCATTAGCTTGTGGATAATAGGGTGTTGAGTTATCATGACGAAGACCCAACTTTTCCGTAAGTTCATACATCATGAAATTCCTAAAGTGACTACCGTGATCAGTGAAAATAGCTTGGGGAACACCAAAATGAGCTATGACATGGTTAAAAAGAAACAACGCTGTAGTCTTTCCAGTATCATCAAATGTCGGCATCGCCTCGACCCATTTTGTAAAGTAATCAACATCTACAATGATGTAACCATGCCCCCCGGCCGAGTGAGGGTGACATGTCATGAAATCAATGCCCCATTTCGCAAAAGGATCAACTGAGACTACAGGATGAAGAGGAGCAGGATGTGACCGAATTTTCTGATTGTAGGTCTGGTAGGCATGGCATTTTCGAATGACAGTAATGCAGTTGTTAAACAAGGACGGCCAAAAATACCCTGCACGTAAGATCTTCTGGGCAGTAGCATACCCAGACATATGACCACCACATGCTCCGGAATGGCAGTCATTCAGAGCTTTCTCGGCTTCATCAAACGTCAAACAACGTCGAAAAACAGAGTCAATTCCCCGACGATAAAGAGTATCCCCGAGGATAATGTATCGACGAGCTTGATAGAAGATGCGACGTCCTTCAGTACTAGACAAAGAAGACCGGAAAGTCTGGGTTTGGAGATATATAATGATATCTCCATACAAAATATCATCAGTGCTAATAAGGAAAAGAGATTCATCGGGTAATGAATCTACTGCTACATTTTCCGTGGCAGAATGAGGAAAATCGCATATCAACTCAGCAAAAACTAAGGATTTATTAGATGTTGCGCGATCGAATTCCAAGTCAAACTACTCGAGTATGACAATCCATTTGGAGTATTTGCCCCCTAGCAATTGATGTTTCAAAATGTGTTTCATAGGGTTGCAATGAGAAATCACTGTAGTTTTCCTTGAGAGGATATAATGTCGGAAGCATTGAACGGCTTGAGTGACAGCCAAGGCCAATTTTTCAACATGTTGATACTTGATTTCAGTTGATGTGAGACTTTGAATCAAGTAATAAATAACATGTTCATCGTGCACATCATCCTCTTGGACTAAAACCATGCCAATAGTATACTCTGAGGCCGTAAGATAAAGAAAATAATCATGACTATAATCGGGAGGAAATAGAAGTGGAGCTTGCATGAGGGACAATTTCAAAGCTTCAAAAGCATTGTTGGCAATGGTATCCCAACCGAACTCGAAATCGTTCTTTAACAGTCGCGTAAAACCACGAGTAATCTCGGTGTAATTAGGGATGAAACGACGAAGAAAGTTTGCTTTCCCCTGCAAACTTTGCAACTGGCATAGTGTAGAAGGAGGAGGGAGATTAAGAATCACCTCAACCTTAAGAGGATCCACCCTGATCCCTTGACGTGAAACGATAAAACCTAGAAGACGGACAGATTCTACCCAAAAAATGCATTTATGAGGATTTAAACGGATACGATAGAATCGACAGTGAACAAAAATGGCTCGGAGATGAGTGGGGTGATCGAATCGACGTAAAGAATGAGCTAGTAAATCGTCCAAATAGGGTTGAACGATATGCTTTATATCATGAAAATCATAAGACATAGCACGTTGAAACGTCGCGCCAACGTTCTTAAGACCGAAGGGAAGTTTCCTATAGGCAAAAGTACCCTAAGGAAAAATAAAATCAGTCTTATGTTGGTCCTCGGGAGCGATGTTAATTTGATTATAGACGGAGAAACCATCCATGAGAGAGAAGATTTCACTTCCGGCACAGACATCGACAATCTGGTCAACGAAAGGGGTTGGAAAGTTATCTTTTGGACAGGCTTTGTTAATATCCCTATAATCAACACATACACGAATATTTCCACCTTTCTTATCAATCGGTAGAGGGTTGAAAACCCATTCTGTCAGATCCACGAGATAAATAAATCCGGATTTGAAAAGTTTTTCAACCTCGAGCTTGATAGTCGCCGCTTTACGTGGGTGGATTGGACGAAGGCATTTCCGAACAGGTTTAGCTTCTGGGTATGTCTTTATATCATGTACAACAATAGCAGGTTCGATACCTGGCATCTCTTCGTAGCTCCAGGCGAAGATGTCATGAAATCTTTGAACAGAGATGTATAGGTGACGATTTCGTCGGGAGAACATGAAGCTCCAATATGAACATTTTAAACTATTCTAGGTTTAACGAATATGTCAATGGGAATCATGGGAGAGATATTAATGAAGTTCCCTTCTGCAAACACATCGTGTGAAGTCGCATAAACCGTTGAAATAATAACAACGGTCAACGGAGTCGAAATCTGTTAGTAGTTCTCAAGAGTATGTTTCTCCAGAAAAAGTATGGAACGATGATGCCCATCATCCCAAGGTGTGTCTTCCATGACGGACATGATCATCTCGTCAGTGGGAAAAATAACACGGAAAGGATCGGGAGACAACTCATCAAGAGAGGGGGTAGAAGGTGTTTCCGTTTGAATGGCCTGATAGGCTGATTCAACCGGACTTAATGACATTACGTCGCCGAAACGAAGATGATCTCCAGGGTCAGGGACAATCCAAGGGTCATGTGACGCAGGAAGTTCGTGAGGCATGGTGGAGATCATGTTGATAGAAGAAATTGACGGGCGTGGAACATCGGGTGGTGGAATGGGAAAAGTACCCATTAACGAGGAGTCCTTTAAAAGGCCTACACCGACATTCTCATAACCCGGCGGGGTTTTAACAATAAATGACACGCTGCCAGTATGAGTATCGGAATTGAAGAAGGCAAGTTGGTCAATGGTAACAACCTTTCCTTGATGAGGGAAACATACTACGCGGAAAAGTGTTGACACAACGACACACATGGAATCGATCCAGCTACGGCCAAGTAAACGATTATAATCAAGGGGAGCGTCAAAGACTTCGACTTCGACTTGGACCATCTTACCTTCTAGAGTAATGGAAAATGAAGGAAGAACACTGTAAGGCTTAAAACCAGAGCCCTTGAAGGCTTTAAGAGTGTTTTGTGATTCATTCAACTGAGGAGAGCCAATAGCTTTCCAACAAGCAAAAGACATTACACACGTTGAGGCACCCTCGTCGATAATAGTTCGACAAATGTTCTTTTCAGAGACAACAACTTGTATCTGGAATGCGAGTTGTGGGGGTAACCGTGGAATGTGATCATCCAAGTCAATGAATATTAAATTCGCATCTGTCATGTCAATTCCACCTATAGCTTTCAACAGTGCCTTCCATTGTGCAGGACAAGACTGAAGGACTTCAAGGGCTAACATCATTGAAGGTGCCTGGGCCATATCTTCAACAATACTGTAGTTCTGGGCCGCACGAGCATGAGGATTGAAAGCCAATTTCCTAATGATACCTTTTGGGGGTGGTCATAGAACTGTATCAATACTCGGTCGTTCAAGATGAAGAGGACCGTTAGTAGGTGGAGTCAATTGAGAGGATGGGACCAAAGTAGGAGGTAAATCGTCAACCTTCTCCTTAGATGGAGTATAATATTTGGCTCTAGTCGTGAGTGCAACATTGTTTTTCTTAGAATCACCAATACACATCAAAACATATGATGTCGTAGAAGTAGATTGTTGGTCATGGATGACCAACTGAGCCTGTTGTTGAGACGGGAAGGGTTGAGACAAGACTTCCGGTGTAGATGGTTTGGGCATTCCTTGAAGGAACTTAGTGACCTCGTCACGTCGGGGAAAATCCTTCGTGTAATGATCGTCACCCCAGATAAGGCAAGGGTATTGTGGTTTTCTCTTATCCCGATCTTCAACAGGAGGGGTTTTAGTTTTCTCTGTTTGATTATTATTTTTCCCTCCTTATTCTTGCCTCTCCCTTTTTTCGATTTATTTTTACCGGTCAGGGTAGATTGAACAACGTTCACCTCAGAAGTTTTACCGGTGGAAGTGGCAGGAGATGGAGCATGTTGAACATTAGAAGAAGCAGACTTAGGGTTGGTGCTTGAAATAGAATGTGATTGGGCTTGGGTAGTACCAATCACACCGTCAGCTGCATGTGAGGTAGCTGGAGTAGTTGAAGTGTTGGAAGTACCAAGACGAGGTAACTCAGGTAATAAATCATAAAGTGTTCCCATTTGCGAATAAACGAGATCTAGATATTGAGCACGACTTATAGCCTGCTCCTCCATAACAACGCCACCCATGGAAATGTCTTTACCAATTTCATTCTCAAAGGATTTTGTAAACCATTCAGCCAGTAACTGATTAGGGAGTTCAAGTTTAATGAGACGTCGTCTCCTTTTCCACTCATGGATATGATCCGATATATGAGTGCCTTTAGTCTATTTGAAGGAAGTCAAAGTATCAGTCCCAGTATCATAACGGATCGGTAACTGGTAATGAGTAAGAAAATCCATAGCTAGGGTGTTGAAATCAGAGAAGAAACCTCGTGGAAATTCAATATACCACTTCGCAGCAGAACTAGTAAGGGTTCCTTGAAAATGAATAGAGTCATCCATCAACGAGTTGGATGAACACCATGAGTGAAAATTCATAATGTGATTGTTCGGTTCCTCTCCCACTTTTCCGTTGAATTTAGGAATGTCTAATGGAAGCTTGGCTGGAATAGCTGACCATTGGGGAGAGTGACGAATAGGATCATTGAGAATCCTAGACAAATCTGGCAAATCCAAAGTAGCAAGAAAAGGTAACTGTCGATTCACCTGCGGATACTGGTGACTTTGGAGTGGAAGCCCTATCGGAAAACCAGTAGGACCATACGCAGTCCACCCATAGCAGGAAGACCCAAGATGATTCGGTGGTGGTTGGAGAGGATAGTAGTCCCAAGGATTGTAACCTTGAGTTTGAGTAGTGACCTGAGTTTGAGTATTCTGACCCTGACCCCAAATTGGATTGGGTATACCTGGATATGGTTGGCATATAGTAGGGGTAGGATGTTTCCCCCCAGTCATGTGAGGAATATTGTGTAGCATCTGATTCCAATAATGGGCCAAAGCAGGAGGTATATTTTGTCCAAAAGGTGGGGTTGGTCCCCCTGGAAGTTGTGTCCCAAGAAAAGGTTGTGTAGTAAGTGGAATATGTCCAGTAAGAGGAAGTTGATTTGTACCACCTTGTCCACTAATGGGAATCTACAAGTTTGGTGTAATGGACGGTATAGTACCACTAGGATTAGGATTTCTAGAAGGAAATTGAGGGAGTGTCGGAAGAAAACTAGAAATAGGATGCCCAGAAGGACCCCCAGGAGTACTATATGGGGTTTGTGGAGGTGTTGGAACAAAAGCATTCAATGCATGGTATCTGGGTGGTAGTGTCAGAGTGACATTGGGAATTCGCTGTGTGTTGATAGGATCAAGACCAGCTGTAGTGAACCCAGTTGGGACACTCGTAAAGTGATAAGTGGTATTCTCCAGTACCGTCTCTGTCTCACAAAACACCAGAGGGTTGATTTCAGAGACCACGGGTGAATCAGGACTAAAAAGGGCCCTGCGGAAGTCACCTGCAGACTAAAAAGGGCCCTGCGGAAGTCACCTGCAGACTAAAAAGGATCTTGGCCTTCTATACTCGGAAGAGGCCCAACGGGTGATCCAGAAGAGGTAACAACTAAATCTCTAGAATAATTTAAATGCACAAAGGGCCGTTCACCACGACGAATTCGAATGTCCTCTCTAGTATTGGTAATTTGAAACAGTTCTAAAGAGTCAGTGCGTTCTACCTGTGGAGGTGGTGTAGAAATGTCTGGGACTTCACTCTGCTGAGGAGAGCCCTTAGGTGTAGCTGTAGGCAAGGGTTGTGAAACGTTCAGATGCTTTGGAGATAAACCCTGCATTCTACGAGAACAACGTGGGGGAGATATTGTAAACGAGTAACAAGCTCTGCAAAGAAATTCCTATGGTCAACTTCGAGGAACAAACAACACACGCTAGTAAACAAAATCTAAGAAGAAATCACCAGGCAAACAAGACCTTCTAATATCGAAGCCACTAATTGGTGATGAAATCCAACGTCGCAACAATGAGATGAGAAGGGGCGGGGCTACGGTGGAAAAGTTACGCTGATGACCTGCTTAACGGACTTACACCCTGGTGCAATATCCCACACATAATCGTGGGTATACCCTCTAAGGATCCCGAGTGAGTTTGGTCAACGTCAATTCTAGGTACCGTGAAGACTTTCCCCTCCACAGTCACCTCGGGTAAGAACCTAGAGAGATAGGCGACTAAGGTCAGCACCAACAACAATAAAGCCTGGGGGAACAGTCGACTCCGATCCACATGCAAGGGCAGGGTATCTAGCCCGAAATCAAATCAAAAGGCTTCCACTCATCATTGTGGGTATACCTCTGAGTGACCCCCGTAATACGTGCAATCTCTACACTGATGTCAACAAAGCAGTGTGAGTAACTCTGCCAACATCAATGCGACCTAGTGCTTGACCCTTGTGTGAGAAGGGCTTCCCAGGACAATATGTTGCAAATGGAATTTAACACTCCCTAACTCAAGATGCTATTGTGTGTTTTGAGATTTTGGAGAGTGTATCTCTCTTCCTACTCCAAAGCGCTAGCCTAGCTAAATGTTGGTGTAAAAGATCCCTAGAAAAGAGTTACTAGATAAATTTTATGATTACGAATTTTTTTTTAAGAGCTGTTGTTTACTCAAAGGTAACAAAAGTGAAACTTATGTTGTATGACTCTGACCCAATAATGCAAGGATGAGAATGAAATGTATCACTTTTCATTCAATGAATCCTATATATGGGAGAGAGAGAAGTTTTCAAGATAAACCATGAACTATATGCAAAATTTCCTTTCAAATGTCAATGTAAACAATCATTTATCAAATGAAAATTCTCTATTGTGTCTTTTTCAAATGATTTAACAATCTCAATAATTTGATTTTTCAATGTTTTCTAGAAAACAAAAACAAGTTCTTGAAAGAAAAAC
Source organism: Picea glauca (assembly GCA_000966675.3). Taxonomy (NCBI): domain Eukaryota; kingdom Viridiplantae; phylum Streptophyta; class Pinopsida; order Pinales; family Pinaceae; genus Picea; species Picea glauca. Next base: position 1,109,867 of record JZKD02S1772298.1, read on the forward strand.
TTTTGTTCACTTTCCAAAAAAGACCCTCACTATGCCAATGAGAGCACAGAAAATCAAATCAATGATCAAGCAAATAACCCAATCTACTCTTTCAATGAAAACAAAAATAAACAACAAATCCAAAATAATATTCTCAATTACACAAGAAAATGATCTTTCAAACCAATAAGCAAATGAAAAAACCAAGCAAACTTAACTTTCAACCAAACACTGGATCTTAACTAATCAAACACACTCAGAGTCTGAAGTCAGAGAGAATGTTTTTCTAAGAAGAGTCAAGAAATGAAAGTCAAGCCACAAATGACAAGAAAAGCCTTGAAACCCTAAGACTGTTCATGCATGCAAACTAAAGTAAGAAATATATCAATCAATGGTCCAAAAAACTCACAAGAGGTAATCCAACTGATCTGGGCAGTTAGAAAGACTAAAACTTCAAATTCAAAATTTTGGAAAATCGTGTTCGCAGGCAAGCAATGTTACACAGTGCGAGAATCACTGATTCTCACAGGTGACCCTTGAGTAGGGTGCGAGAACCTCGCAGTGAAACTATGGGCAGGGTGTGAACCTTACCAATTCACGTAGGCTGCAATGAAGTGTAGTGCAATAATTCCTGAACATATCCAAAAATTTGAAAAATGAAGTAAAATTGAAAGAGGCTTCTGGACTCAGAAGGTCTATCAGGATATTCTGAAGACTCAGAGACTGATAAGACAGGAGAAAAATGAAACCAGAGCAAATGGCCACAGAAAAACACAAAAAACCACAAAGAAAATGTGATTTTCCCCAGTGGAGTCGCCAATTTTGTTATTGGATAAATCCGTAAGTGCGGACACAAACCGATCTCCCTAGATCCACCTGGATCTAGAACAAAACAAGACAAAATAATACTCTTTCCCTAGATTTTAACTATTGAATGTACTAGAAGGAAAGAACGAAGAATGTACCTTATGATCGCTTCCTATGGTCTTTGTTGCTCCTGCTTTGCTTTAGTGCTCTTGTGCAGTGAAGACCAAGACAACACAAACCAACCAAAGTGAAGAAAGCACAATATATTCAACAGTCAATCTATGTATATGATCAAGGAGTTATACAATAAAGTGGAAATAGCTTTATGGGAAAGGGACATATTACTGTATCATATTGATGGAAAGTAAAGATTACAACC
>JZKD02S1772298.1:1119795-1142882 GCA_000966675.3 Picea glauca
GACTAGTCAATAGGACTAGTCAGATACCCTATCTTACACAGGGTGTATCTACAAATTTAAGATGACCCAGAAGCTAAAAATTTTACCACAGATACCTTACTAATTTCTGTAAATATCCTTTGGATTTTAGGGTCTAAAACATTACAAAACATTTTTTATAGTGAAAATTATGCAATGACACAGTTCAGGATGATTCCAGAACCCTATCTTGTACAGGATGTATCTATCATATTATAAGGCCCAGGGAGATTAATTTTGAACCCAACGTACCTTGATCCATATACTAAATATCCTCCAAGACGTTCCTTCTGAAACGTTGTAGAAAAAAATTTATAGCGAAAATTCCAAGGTGTCTCAGATGTAGTAGCGAAACCCCAAGACCTTGAGCTCTGATACCATATGTTAAGAACCAAATATCAATATAGCATAGAAAAACCTCAGAAAAAGTACTCAAATCCTTGAAAATGAGATAATTTCATATAATAATCCTCTTCAAGGTGGAAACCTCCTTTTACCCCACTTAAATGTTCAAGTACAAGATGATTCAAAATGAAAGTGTCTCCTTGGTATATATAGGAGACTAGTAGGTATAATTACAACTAATGGCCTAAAGATGACATAAATAAAATAACATTACTAATATAATATGCCCCAATTAAGGGGTAATGATACGATATTAGGGCTTAACAACTTCCTTACTCCAACATCTGTCATTGCTTGCGCCAGTGCATCATACATTTCAGGTATTCTCGGGAACTATGCCTGAGCCTAGCTGCTTCTTTCGACCATGTTTTCCACCAAATTTGCGGTAATTGGGTGTTGTAGAAGTTCTACCCCTTCCAATCCTATCCTCTCTATCTTCATCTTTGTTGTGTCGATCTCGATGGCCAACTACTCTGCCTTTTCTTGCAAGGGCTCCAACTAAGTCTGTCACACCATCTTCTGTGCTTGTACTTCCTTCTCCTCGACTTGTAAATTCTTCATTTCCATGGTCATCTTGATCTTCTCCAGCAGTGACATTGTCCTATGTTGATGTTTGGAATCTACCATTGATGCATGCAGTTTGTACTCCTTCCCCCGGAAATCTTGTAAGCTCCAATCCTCTAAAAGTTGTGTTGATAGCTGGGCGCTCTTATGCAACAACTTTTTCATTCTATGTATGTTTTGCACGATGTTCTCTATAGAAGTTGTCGCATCCTACTTTATTTGCACTCTAAATTCTAGAGGAGTCATGGGAGCTGCGTGCTCCTCTAGTTCTTTGATCTGTTCTTTATATTGTTGCAGAGTTTGCGCTATCTTTCTCATTTTCTCTTGCGATGAGGCTACCTATACTCCTTCATTTTCAGAGATGGCTTGAAATACTGCTTGAATTTGGTTCTCGATATTGTCCACCTTTTGTTGCGCCATAATTTTCTCCTACCCTTCCTGGATAAGTTCCTCCACCATTGAGGTGTTTTCTTCCTATGCCAATTGTAAGTTTGTTGCATCAGACCTTTCTTTGGACTGAATCTCCTGCACGAAATCACTTATAATTTATACAGTTCTTTAGTTGGAATCTTGGGAAATGCCAAGTCCAAAATATCAATGTATTTTAGGGGCATCTGTGCTATCTCCTCATCCATAAACATCATCTCAAAAGTGATGATAAAATTCATGCTCCACTGTGTCGTGATCTACACTGTCTCTCCAACCGGTGTGACTTCTTTAGCTAGCGTTGTTTTCTTATGTTGTTGTTTCTTTGACTTGATCCTCAACCGCTTCAATGCAGTTTTCACTTCTTGTATTTTCTCCAAAATTGAAGCCATATGATTTTCAACATTTTCCCACACCTTTGGCAGTCAATATTCCATTTTTTTGGCTATCAAATCCATGTCATCTACCATCAATATTGTTTTCATTGGTTTCTTGTGGGCTTTGACCTTCTTTTCGAAGCCACTTGATTTCTCCCATGTTCTCGTCCTTTGGGCTTATAATGGCTCCGATGCTTCTGGCATTTGTCTATCCATGACTGTATCATTCCATTCTCCTTATTCCATGGACATTTCTTGTGCCTCCATTTTCATTTCTTCTGCACTCACCTGTCATGTCTGTCCTCTTGGTTCCTGATCTATGCCTGGTGGAACCTGTGTAGGACCACGTTGTGACTTCTTATGTGTCTTTATTTTATTTCAAATTGGGCTGCTTTTCCCCACGGTCCCTGTTGTTGTCATATTTTTCCTGCTAGCGCTATTCTTGCCTATATGTTGCATGGGGACTGTTCTACCCTACGTCTGGGTTTGTATTGTCAGCGTTGTTCTTGGAATATCTGGTAATTTTCACTACTCAGACCACTCTTGGACCTCCATGTGGATGTTCTGTGTCATCACACAATACTTTAGCTGCAACCACTTCCTAGTTGGACCCTTCTTTTCCTGTAGCCACTTACTATGGTGTGATGCTTGAAAGTTCGTTATTTATGCAAAATCCTGGAAATTGTGGGAATCCTCCACATATATGCTAATCTGTTATAGATCTCTGCTAGGTATAGCGTGAAAATGTCACTATTAAGTTTCTTCTTCATGGGATATGATGTGATGCAAAGAGATTTGTAGCGCGCTGTGCCACATTTTCTTGTCCTTGGAAGGAACATACTGTATGTGAGTTCTTTCCATCCCATGAGTGCAATGAGGATGAGTAACCAAAAATAGTGGAACTTAGAACCCTAGTCTTGTGAATCCTTATAGTCCTCTAGAAATGAATTTAGTAGATATGGGGCCCATCTCATCGATATTCCCTTCGCGCACTGTGTCGCAGCTACTACTACTCCTGCGAGTAATTAATCCTTCCTTCACTTACACATTAACTTGCAACCTAACAATCATGTTTCAAATCATGCCGCGAGATCGTTGATGTCGTTGATCCTGATTCCCCTGTTACCCCTCTCCCCACCAAATTTAGCTTTGATTTCGTCTGAAATGGCTTTCGCCTTAGTTTTATCCTCCAGGTATTGTTTTGGCTTCTCCCGATCCATGGGTATCCCTGTGATTGTTGTAATGAGATCAATATTAATAGGCACTAGCCTATCCATCAATAAGATTCCTCCATGCACCTATGCTACCAGTTGATTTACACATACGTTGATGTGTTTACCATTCCCAAAGTGTAGTATATCCAAAAATTTCATTATTCCTGTATTGTACAACCCCAAGATCCATTGTGCAAGCTCCAACTATGGCGCACTTGATGGGCCTTATCCTCTACTCTCCAGATAACTCTATGCTACCAATTATGGGAAATTTATTGCATCAGACATGTCATGGTTGGAGTATTTGAGGCTATCGACTCCTCCTACCATTTCTTCATCAATGTTCACACCTTCAGGGATTTTTGAAATTACTATGGTTAGTTCCTCTTATGTGCATTGTACGCCCTGTGCAGTGCTTTCTTCTCGTGCCTTATTTTTCCCTTATGGGGATGATACCCCAAATGTTGGTTTATCCTAGCCCATAATATTCCTCCATGCAATTATCCTAACAATTTATTTACACATTTGTTGATGTGTTTACCATTCCCAAAGTGAGGTATATTAAACAAGTTCATTATGCCTGTATTGTACAACCCCAAGATCCATTGTGCAGGCTCCAACATGGGTGCACCTGATGGGCCTTTTCCTATGCTCTCCAGGTAACTCTATGCTACCAAGTCTGGTAAATTTATTGCGTTAGACATGTCATGGTCAGACTATTTGAGTCTATCGAATCCTCCTACCATTTCTTCATCATCCTTCACACCTTCAGGTATTTTTGACATTACTATGGTTAGTTCTTCTTATGTGCATTGTATGCCCTATGCACTTATTTCTTCGTGTGCCTTCTTTTTCCCTTGTGGGGATGATACCCTAAATGTTGGTATATACTAACAGCCTATTCTCTATTGTTCCCCTAGTTCTAGGCCCTGTTGAGTCGAGATCGTGGCTTGTTCTTCATGTTGCATCCCTTTTCCCTTGGACGTGTCAGATTTCATTCTTTCAGCGTCCTCTTCCTGCTACTCAACCTCCTGTGTGGGGTTTTTCTCCTACTCTACATGCATCGTAGTATTCTCATACTATGGTGTGTGGATTTCATCCACATCCACGACTATTGGAATCTCGTGTGTTCTAGTTTGTTTCACCCGAATACTACTCTGCGTGTTTCATCTGGTTCTGCTCGATACTCCAACTCTCGTTGATTACATGTTGATGAAATTAAGACTGTAGACCCTTAAATCATCAAGTTCTATCATAAATTCTCCCTCTCTTTCTCTTCCACTCGGCTTTGCGTTCTACTCCTTAGAAAATAATACACTAAGTTGTTTCCCCCCATTTTTGTGACTTTATAGTGGGACGGAGAAGTGACAGTTATGCCGCACTTATAGTTGTCACATTTTCACTTTTTGTTGTGTTTCCTGCATGCTGTGTCATTCTACCAATTAACTACTCTCATGCATGCAGTGTTTTCAATCACTAGTTTCCTTGTAACACTTTGTTTATTCTACTAGCTCTTTTCTTTCAAAACCTTGGATTCTTGCCGATCTGTTTGTAGTTTTATCCCATTTTTACTTTTTATGGATTTTTTTTTTTTCCTTTTTATTTATTTTTCTAACTATATATCTCTTAACTTCTACTATAATACACTATGTACATATTTTCTTACTGCATTGTAACTTTCTAAGTCCTAGGAGGTCGAATGTACTTGTATAGCTTCAATTGAATCCCATTGATCATTCCTTTCAGTTATATGCCTCCCATATCTCTCAATTGTACAGACCCCCCATCTGTGACAATCTTCACTCTATATGGTCCTAACCAATGCATTCGGAATTTCCCTAGATGCTGAAAAAATTTACTATCATATACCAATACTAGGTCTCCCTCGTTGAAACTCTTCCTCTTGATATTTCTGTCATTCCAAGATTTATCTCTTTCTTTTTATACTTCTTGGTGAAATCTTGCTAGAATCCTATCTTCTTCCATCTTCATTAGCTGACTTAGCCTTTCTTTTACTGCACCTCATTCTGTAATTTTGGTAATTGATGTGACACACATACTGGGTACCAGGAATTCTAATGACACCACTGCTTCTTTTCCATATACTAACCTGAATGGTGTATGTCCTTTCAATTTTTTTCATGTAGTATTGTATGCCCACAATACTGCTGGTATCTTCAAGTCCCAATCATCCCTATTAACATTGCAGATATTTTTCAAGGCATTCTCTACGATCTTATTAAAGGCTTCCACTGTTCCATTTGGTTGAGGGTGATATGGTGTACTCTTCTGATGGTAGACTTCAAATTCCTCATTCATAGCCTTGATAGAACTGTTGTTAAAGAGAGTACCTTGGTCTCTCATCAAAATCCTTAGGAATCCAAATCTAGTGATCACTTTCTAAAATAGGAAACGTGCTCCTATCTTTGCACTACAATCTTTTACTAGTGTTTCTTCTTAACATCTTGTTAAGTATTATGTCGGAGTAATGATATACCTTTCTCCTAACCTTTTTGTTGGTGAGTTAATTGGTCCCACAAAGTCTATTTCCCATTTTTCGAATACTTGCAAGGTTACTTGTGGCCTTAGGGGTATCTCATCCCTTCTATTAGGTTTACCAACCCTCTAACATACATCACATCACTGTAAATAATCCTTATCATCTGTGTGAATGGTCAGCCACCATAGTCCTACGTGCAATACATTTTGCATGGTATCTTTTCATGCATAAAGTCCTCAAGTTATTCCCTCATGAGCCTCTGCCAAAATTCTAGGTTTTTCATGTTCTAGGACACATCTTCTCAGAATGTTGTCTGCGCCCATATTGTATAAGTGTCATGCAATCAATTTATATTCTACAACTATGAATACCATATATTTCTTCTTTATAGTGATAAAATCTTATGGCGCAATCCTTGTACTCAAGTATTCAATAATGTCAATTAAAATATTCATCAACTACTAGGACTGAAAATAGTTGTGCATCAGGGAATGTGTCCTCTAAATTTGTAGGTTCTTCACCATTGGTGATTCTTGACAGGTTATTAGGTCCTGCATTCAACTTCCCTGGTTTTACTATTACTTCAAAATAAAATTCCTGAAACAATAGTAACCATTTACATATCCTCCCCCCCAACACTGGCTTGTTGATTAGGTATTTGAGGGTTGAAATGTGTTTTCCCAATCTGGGAATACTAGAATAGGTTTTATTACCATCTTCTCTTTCAAGGTGTCTAAAACTTTTGACAATCCTCATTCTAATGGAATTTAGTATCCTTCTTTAATAGTTTCTCCATTGGTGCAATGATCTCTACATAACCTTTTATAAATTTTATGTAGTAGCATGTATGTCCCAATGTTTCTCTTAAGTGGCGCACTGATTTTGGTGGTGGTAAATTAAAAATGACTATAATCTTAGCAGGATCCACCAATAGCCCTTGTTTATAGAGTATATGTCCCAACAATATTCCAAAAGGTGTCCCAAAAATGCACTTCTTGATATTCAATGATATTTAACACTCGCTGCATCTTTCCAACATCATTCTTAACACCTCTACATGATCTTTCAATAGACTGTAGAGTTTCCAATCATCCAGATATACTTCCAAAAAATAATGTATGAACTCCTTGAAAGAAGCTATTACTAACCTTGAAAATATAGATGGTGCATTCTTCAGCCCAAAAGGCATGACTGTATACTGGTAGGATCCCCATTCCATTACAAAAGTAGTCTTGTACCTATCTTCCAGAGCTATATTGATTTGATGATAACTTGAGAATCCATCTGTAAATGAGTATGCTTCCCCGCCTCCCACATTCTCTAATACCTCATCTATGAAAGGGGTGGGAAAAGGGTCATGTAAGAAAGAATCATTCAATTTCCTCAAATCCATAGAAATCATTATCCCTCCTTGTTTATTTTCCTACACTACCATAGGGCTTGTCCATTATGATTCTTCTATTGGTTCTATGATACTGAATTCCAACATTCTGTCAATTTTTTCTTTCAATTTCTACTCATATATTTGATTTAGTCTATAAGGTCACTCTCTGATAGATCTAGCCTCAGGTTTGAGAGGTATATTCATCTCTCCTAGCTCTCCTACTATGCCTTTCATATCTATAAAGGTTGTTGGGAACATGTCATTGTACTCGCACAATAACTTTGTTATTATTTCTACTATTTTCTCATCCCAGTAGTCTCCAATGTTGGCCATTTTGGGATTCTCGACTACCCCAATGTTGAATTTATTCATATTGATCGACACAAAAAACACTTATGATTCCAGGGATGGGCCTTCCACCTCTCTTTCTCCTTCAATTTCTATAATTTTGATATTGCGTGAGTCATCTTCATCTGGTGATTCTTCCTGCACATGATAGCATGACACTAGTTCTTTCATTGTCTGTCTATTCTGATGTTGGTATTCTATTATGAGTTCCACCTTTGGTTCGTGGAGGAATATTTCCCCTCTTATCTGCTTGAGTGATAAATTCATGTTGGGGTTCTCATGTTCAAATGATAAGGTTACGACAAAATTATTTTGCAATGTTGTCAATTTTGCAGTTCCTCTGTGCAGTTCCTGGTCTACATACCGGTTTTCTGGAATTCCTTATAGTGTATAAATAAAGTGTTGAGGCCATTATTATGGTGGTTTCATCGTCCATAGTTTTCTGTACTTCTCCAAATGTTCCACTGGTGACCCTTGTCCATCATACCTCTGTATCATTCTTCTCTTCTGCTCTATGTTGAATCTGATGCACAATAGTCGTTTGCATTGATACCAGTCATTAATTGTTTCCTTGTCCAAATCCCACCATATTGTAGGTGTTTCCTTGAGTTCTATGTCCAGGTAGAATAACCTCTGATTTTCTAACACCTCACCTTTGTATCTTGTTAGTAATTCTTCTAAATAGTTGATGCCATGGAAACTGGGAGGTTCTTTGATTTCTATACCCACCCATCTTATTGCACGGTCTATTCTTGCGCACCTTCTTGTGGACACTTTGCGTAATCTATGGTGCCAATTATCCAACCCTGTATCTGAGTCTGAAGCACATGATGTGATGATTTTCTAGTTGAGTACTCCATATGTAGATGGGTTAACATAATATTTTGTGCGTACGGTGGTTCCATACAACTGGTTTATCTCTTCCAAATCCAGACAAGTTGGTTCTACAATTGTTTTTCCTTATGAAGGGTGTAATGTTGCAACAACTATGTATATTCCTAACTTGAATGTCATATTTCTTGTTTTTAAATTGATTATTTCCTAGTTATCAAATTCCCAATCCATTCCAAGCAATGTTGGGTAAAGTGTTGTACCATCTACTATTTCTATGACTTCAAAGTCTACCTTATTGCACACTCCATCCAAGTCGACTGTGAATCCTTTAAGCCTTCCAATTGGCAAGACTCTATTTTGTTTTTCTATCTTCAACTGAACATATGAATATCCTATTGTGGGCTCTCCCATACATTTCCATGTCTTCTTGGGTAACATGTTTACTTCGGAGCCTAAATCAAGTATAATGTCCCTCATGTTGAAATCTCCAATGTTGTCATTCAGTCTGAATTCTCTACTTGTTATCCTCCTTGTATGCAAATGATTAACCTTTTTATTGTCTAGCTTCCCCTCTACCTCTGAGTTATGTCCTTCTACAATATTTTGTAATACTTTAACATATTATGGATCATTTACTAATTTAACACAGGATTGCAGAAAATTCTTTATGGTACCTACTTGTGCAAAAGGTTCTGCTTCATTAGTGTGATCCAGCGATGAAGGAATATCATACATTGGTACATACTGAGTATGTTGTGCAGTTCATGTAGATGAAATATTTGGATTCATGAATTCTTGTCTATCTTGCTTGAATGCCTCCTTTTTGTTTTGTGCATCAATCTGCTTCTGTGGTTCAACATTCTTCTTCACCCATTGGTGTTGTGTTGGATCTTGTCTTACTATGCCAGGTCCTATTTTATCTCCTTCACTCATGAATATGTTGATATTTATTCCATCCTCTCTAGATTCTGTAGATATCAACTGTACATTTTGATTTTTCTGATTCCTCTTCTCCTTAATCTTCCCTAATAGTGTTGGACAATGTTTCGTGTAATGATCTGATGCACGACAATACAAACATGTTGCGGGTTGAAGTGGACATTCGCATGCATAGTGTCCTAGTTGTTGATAGTTATGACATACCACATGTCCTATACCTCTTCCAAATCCTCCTCTACCTCATCCTCCAACTTTGTATCGAGCTCGATCTCCTCACGGTGCATTGTAATGAGGGAGATGATTATACTGCGCAGGATTATACTGTGGTTGTGCAATATTGTATTGTGGCTGTGAAATGTTATATTGTTGTTGCACAATGTTATATGGGGATGGTACTTGGTTAAACTATCATGGAAATTTCCATGTCATCATTTATGCATGAACCCTATAGGTGTTTTATGTTCTTTCCCTCATCGGATCCATTGTCCTGCAATATTTGTCATCATGGCCCACTGACTTACAAAATTTTTCAGTATGAACTCTTAGGCATTGTCTGGTATTTATGCATCATTGGAAAATGATGTGGATCATGTCCTTGTGTTTTACATATCTCACACCATGTTCCTCTTGTGGGAAAATGGTTTGGTAACCCTATTTCCATGTATTGCGCAAATGTTGGGCACTCATTCTTGTGATGTCGTTCTATCCTACATGTGGTACACCACACAAATTCTCTTTTTCATTACCCCTATTCTGGTTTAATTCAAATGTTAGGTTCTTCATATCCTCCTTTAGCTCCTCTATTGTTGGATCTATCTTCTGGTATTGGTTCTCTTCCAGTTGTAAGGCTTCCTGCAAAGCCTCTTCTTGAAGTTTGAAACTTATGTTGTCTCAAAGGGTATTTCAGGTGTGGTAGCAGTGAATTCACAAATAGATGTCTATGTTGCATATTTTTCATGACATACTTCAGATTTCCCTTCAATCGTTTGAATATCTAGTCAATCTACCAAATAGATTCTCTTGGTTTCTATCTAATCTCTATCATCTCATTCATGTATTGATCCTCTGAACTATGCTTTTGGAATTAATTTATCAGCAGGTTCTTAATATCTAAAATCGTCCTTGTTGTTCCTGGTGGGTTGTTTACAACCAAGCTCATGTACCAATTTAGTGTGCGGACTCTTACATAATACCTAGCTGCACAAGGTTTTTATCCTCATATGTGATATGTTTTGCTTCCTATATCTTATCACATATAAACAAGTTCTTCTCAAGGTCCTCAGATACCTCTCCTTTGAATTCTGGTAACTTGATGGTGGGATTAGGTCCTGCCATCCTGAATGATGAACTACTACCTCTGTGTGATGTAGATACTTGACTACTAATTTATGAGCTGACTCCTCAAGTTGCTTCTCCTTGAATCGATGTACTTCCTATTGTCTTCCTTCCACTAAACTTTAGTTGTCTAAATGGTGGTGTTCTTATTGGTGTATTAGTCACACATGGGTTTATGGGTTCCACACTAACACTGACATGGATGCGAGTTATGCCTTTGATTCCTGCCATTGGACCACCTTTCTTCCTTTCATATGTTGTGTGAATGATTTACTTAATATTCTCCATGAAACAGAGATCCTCTACCTCTTCTTCATCATTGGTCAACCCATCTCTCTCAACTATGGATCTCTTCTTATTATTCATCTTATATTGGTAGGGTTCTCCACTATGCGTATTTCTAGTTGTTTCCATTATCTGCTTGATTTGATCTTCCTCCATCATTATCGGCTCCATGGATTCCTTCTTTCCCTTCAACATTTCTCCTTCCATCCTTCCCACTTTAGTCAGTGCTTCCCCCCTTCCCTCATGCATGTAAGGAAGTCTAGATGTTTGATTCCATTGTCATTACTCCTTTGTTATATAGTAAAATATTGATGGAAGTATACAAGGATATGATATACCTACCTCTGGGTCCCTTCAGGAACTCTTTCTCTGTTGCGCTGTAATACTTCGCAGTATCTACTACAAATTTTGTGATAAATCCTGCGACAATATTGTCTAGCCATAAATCCACTGTGTGTGTGAATTTACTGTCTACGTGTTGTAATTGCATGATCTATACATTGTTCCACTTGATCTGTATGATCTAATTCATGGGATGATTATCTTTCAGCCTCAACAACCACTTCCGCAATACATGCGGGAAATCGCAAAAAAATACCTCATGCAGGTCGCTAAATACGTACTTGTCTAGAAATTTGTGTAGTGTTAACTTTGGGTTTTTGTTATCTTTCTGTGCAAATTCTAGCTCTTTTTTTTTCAATCAAATTTTGATCTCAACCTTCATTGGGGTCCATGTCCTAAACAACCCCCTATATTCTGTCATTTTCTACATGATTCTTTCTCAGATCCCTCTAACTCAATCCCATGTAGTTATAGCCAGAAATGGAGCCATTTGTTGGTTACTTCCCTCTTTCTACCATTCTTGGGTTTGACTAGGTTCAAATCTACTATGGTTTCCAACAAAACCCTCTAAAATGATCACCTCCCCTGGAAAACCAGAAGGAAGCATAGTACATGGGTGAACTGTGCACTCTCACCCGAGATAGCTTTATGGATGGCTGCAACGCTCTGGTGCTTCCAGACTGGGAATGAGTGGGGATCTAGAATTGAACCTTGTCATGTTATTTATTTACTATAACATCCATCGCTAAGTACTCTATCATTATTGTTCATGCATGTAAAATAATTAGATCTAGTTATTTCATCAAACATTCATCTAAGATATCATCATTAACTACAACGATACAACAATGAATCATTCACATAACATAAGTTATTGTGGTTCACCCCCTCCTGGGATATGTCCACAAAGATCTGGCTCTTGGGCTCTTTTATTATTGTTTTGTCATCTATGGAATAGTGTGCATTACAATTCCCCCTCAGTTGGATCAAGATCTTTAATGATGCAGACTAGATCACACCAGGCTCCTCAGCCTGTGATCTAACCCTCAAGATCTACCTTCTTTTCTTTCTTCAACTCAACAACTTACAAAACAACCTCATATTTTACAGTCATTCTTACCTTCTGAAATTATAATCACACTAAACCCTATCCGACTCTTCGAACCAACCACCAACAACAACCAACACCAACCTAGACCTCCTAGGTACCCCTTTATACTTATTTTTGGCTTATCAACCATTACATCCTCTTACCAAAAACCTAACCCTAGCATGGTTTGGTCTTCTTGCATGAGCACCTCACATGCTTTCCTCCTTTGCATGCGCTTTCCTATGCATATGTTGCTTTTCCTGCCAGCTGTATTTTCCTTATTTGCACTTTATTCTCCAAAATTAGCCTTTTCCCCTAAATGGAACTATGCCCAACAATTGTGTAGGAGATGCTCACTTGTGTTGAGTGTCAACAACTTTAGTTTATTTTCCCTTGATATGCTTGATGTCAAATTCATACTCACTTAAACATTCCAACAATCTTGTCTTGCTAGAATTCAAATTTGATTGTTTAAAAAGATATTTCAAACCACTATGGTCTTTTCTTAGTTCAAATTTCTTACCCATTAACAAATTTCTCCACATATTCAATTCATAAACTATGGAAGAAAGATCCAAATAACATGTGCCATAATTCCTCTCATGTTCTTTGATCTTTGACTCATAACTAATAACATTCCCATTTTGGGTGAGCACTCCACCAAGTCCTTCCTTGCATTCATCTGTATATACCATAAAATTCTCATTTGGGTTAGAAATATTTAAAATAGTCGCACTAGTAAGTAATTCTTTTAGCAAATCAAAGTTCTCTTCACACTTTTTTTTCCATTAAAATTTAATTCTCTTCTTTTGTAAACAAGTGATGGGATGAGAAATTTTATATAATTGATGCAGGAGCATCATTAGAAATAATGCAGAGCAGGACCACTCAACACCTGGGAATATTTTTGGAATCTCAACGCTGGTAGTTACGAAGAATATTTTGAAGCACGCCTGAACTTAGTGCTGGGAGATATTTTGAAGCACGCTTGAACTTAGCACCGGAAAATATTCTGAAGCACGCTTGAATGATTTCGATCGAAGTGGGAGTTTACACTCCTTCTATGGAATGCGAATGGACTAAGATAGTCGTTAGGTTAGGTTTTGGAGTAGACAAGTACTCAGGGGGGACCCTAAGAACCCTTTGAGATAAATAGAGGTTTCATACACCCAAATGAGGCTAGTTGCAAGTTAGTAGGAGAATTCTGAGTTTGTAGTTGTTGTTTGATTATAGTTGTAACCATTTTTATTTTGAATGAATACAATAGAGGAAAATTGATCCAATGTGTGTGGATGTTGTTATTGCTTGCAAATTTCCTAGTGTTGTTGTTTCTGTAAATGAATGTATCGAACTGTGAATGTTAGGATAAGTTTCAATTGTTTCTGTTCTGTTGAAATTGGTGCAAGGAATGCATACATAACACATGGAATGAATTGATGGGATCTGTTTCAGTTCCGAGGATTAGAAGAGATAGAACGAAACTTCCCCTTTGCAAGGAGTGCAAACTGACAACTACAAGGAGTGCACAATCATCTGCAAGAATTCAAACCTTACATAATAGCCAGTTGCAAGGTGTGTATTGAGAAAAGGGAGAATGCCAGGGGAGAAAAAGGAACTTCTCATTGCAAAATCCTTCAGATCCGAGTTATTGAAATCCATGAAAGGCAAGGAGTGTGCAGGAAGTCAAAGTATTCACAAGGCCAAGCTTGGGAGGGATAACACTTTTCAGAAGTGTAGTTGAGTTCCAAGAGTTGGAACCACAAGAGGTGCAAAGGTTGAATCATTTGAAGACTTATAAAACTTTCTAAGATAAAAGAGATCAGAAGCTTGGGAGGAGGAGAGGTAGTGATCATTGGATCGCAGTGCAAGAGATCAACAGTCGTTTGATCAGAACAAGGTGCGTGAGATTTAATTATTCACACACACAGGAAATATAACTCATCAAGGTTTGACACTTGAGATTTTCGAAGCCCAAAGAGCCAAAAACCCGAGTAGAATCTCAACCACTAATTAGTCGAAACAAATATGAACCGTCAGATCACCTGAAGTGAGCCTCAAGCATTGGATCATCCAAGGGAATCTGAGCCATCAGATATTGGGAGATCGGGAGGGGGTAGGATTGAGAGTTGAGATTTCTGAAGTCTGAAGCTCCAAATATCAAAAGTGAATATAAACCGTATGATTAGTGAAGTGGATATGAACCATCAGATCGCTCAAAGTAAAGCTGAGACGTTGGATCACTTGAAGTGAATCTGAGTTGTTGGAGTTCAGAAGGGACGTGGAACATATCTGTGAGCTCCAAGTAAATACCCGAAGTGATTTATAGCTGTCAGATATAAGAGAGACGTGGCATAGATCCATGCACTTTGGGTAAAGACCCAAAGTAAACATCAGTCGTTGATTTGAGGTGGACATGCATTAGAGGATTATAGCCTTCACACGAAAGCATTGGAGCAAGGGTGAAGTTTGAGATTTGAAATCTCTAAAGTCCAAAACTCAGAGGACATCTCAACCATTGATCAAGTTGAAAGTTCAAACACTCGAAGTGAAGGCATGACCATTGATTGAATAAGACAGATGTCTGCAGATCGCCAGCTCTAGGAAATTAGAGTATGGAAGAAAGCAGGGTTGAATATTTCAAAACCTCAAGGTCCGAAGACCCACAGATATCACAACCGTTGATTGAAGGGGACACATGTTAGCAGATCTTCCACTCCAAAATATTTCTCTGCAAATGAAACCAAGGTTTGAGATTCGATAATTTCAAAGTCTAGAATTCCGAATCGACCACAATTGTCGATCGGGGAGAGGGAGATTTGGACTATTGATTCCAAGGAACAGATTTCAGTCATCCATCTCGAAGAACCGTCAAGATCGTGAGATTGACGGTCATCTTGCATTGCGGGGACATGATTTGTGTGGACTTTAAAAAGTTGAGGGCAGCCTGCAATCCATACCATGGTTTTTCCAGGAAGACACGTGGAGGCTTGAGGAGAATTGTGGGCCCAAACATAGTTTGAATTCAAACTAATTGTGGCCATGCTCGTAATCATGTGGGCATCGCCCAAGATCACATCGGAGGAGGGTCCAAGAGAAAAGGCGCTAATGCTCGATACTTTGATATTTTTGCAGAGCATGAAATGGAAGATCACGGCTGTTGTGAATCCTACGCAGGGAGCCAAGGGTACCACTATTTAACACAGAACGAGGCCAATAAGTTTTTCAGAGAGTCACCCAACCCCAAAATCAAAGATCCTGAATGGGAGGTCGTGCAACCCTTAGGAGATAAGGGGGTTTGCACCAAGTGGTATCAGAGCTGAATTTTTTCTTTCAGATAGAAGGAAAAGGAGGAGAGACAAAAGAAATCAAATTTGTACTCTGTGTGTGAGATACAATCAACCCAATGCCACCAAGGAGATGAGTGGAACCACCTTTAGCCAATCAGGTTGTAGAAAGGGATATGTGAGAACTTTTTTCAAGATTAGAGGCGATGGAGGTAGTGCAGAGGAGAGCACATGATACTGGAGATGTCGGTTGTAGCATCCCTCAGCCTCACACAGAGCGGGGACATGCCACTCATCGGAACGCTTTACTCATCTCTAAAACCATATTTGTAACATTCCCAGCCTTCAATAGGCCATACCATGCTACTCCTGAACACTCTTTCATGCTCAGATACCCATTTGTAACGTCCCCAACCATTCATGCCAGGCCACACTACACCGGAGAACACATATGTTCTTTGTGCCGAATGTAATGTAACATACTTATCATCCTTATTAAGTTATGTCTCATATAATTTTATAACTACATGCAATTAAAACATACACACACACAGAACTCTTGCAAAAGATTAATATATATAAAACGTGAATAGACAAATACGCTATGTAAATGCATGGATTCACACTGAAAAGAAGTAAGCATATATATGCAGTATATACATGAAATACCCATAATAATATAGACAATTATAATCATGCATAGGATAAACCCATAAAAATAACACGTGAATAACAATGCAACATGTAAAGTAATCACACAATTGACACTTATATTTGTGAGAATATCACCAACTGCGTGCAGGCCTTCCATGAACCTCCCAGCCTTAGACCACACTATTCATCACTCTCAACAATGAGTCACCCCTGAGCTGGGACTAAACTCCACCCCAGTAAATGGTTCCTAACCAGGCTAAAGGATCATGAACAATAGGAAATACTTTGTCTCAGGTGCTCACTCAACTAACAACCTACAATCCCTCATTCCCCACATGCCTGTCCCACATAAGGAAGTGTTCCCCTTCTCTGCTCAACAGTCCCTCGAATGCCCCACTCCCCTTCTAGAGCTTCAACAATAGGTCGGGTAGGAAGTCTCAAAGCCCTACAACTATAGTTCAACACCTTCAGGAAATCAATCACCAACAATTCTCTCACCCAGAGAATTTCTCACGGGCTTGACAACTCACCTCTTCAATATCCCATGGGCCTAACAACCTGCTTCTTCAATCCCGCTCCCAAGATAACATTTACTGAATAGAAGGCTCTGGATACGGGTTCAGGTAAGGTCACGAAGATACAATGGATCATTCAATGGCTACAATATTCATGGATGATTGAATGTATATCTTAGTGATGGATGAATTAGAGAAATATCATGGTCCGAATGATAGCAAGGTTACCAAAATGAGCTAAGTCCCAACAATATGTATGCATGCCCCCAACTTGACACTTGTCATGTTGGAAGCTACTTTGGCCCACTTGTCTCTAGCTTTATAACTTAGGATAACATAATTATCCATACTTTATGATTTAAGAAATATTAATATAATATTCCTTAAATTAGCCCCTTCATTTTCCCTAACTAGTGGATTTTAGTTTCCCATCTCTTTTATTGTGTTCGGTCTGCGTACAACGATGCATTTTATATTAAATATGAGATTTGTACAAAAATAGGTGCACTGGCCTTTAACATCTAGGCTCTCTGACCTAATCAAATTATAAGCATCCTAGCTTATAATACTGGCTCACCATCCTATAAAAAATATCAGATACACAAGGCTTCCTAGCCTCCACATCGCGTGCACTTAATATGCTATGCACGATATCCCATAATGTGCACACTTCCTCATTTTACTGCGTAGTACCTGCACGCGATACACCATGGAATGTGCATACCAAAATAATATCAAATAAGCTCACCAGATTATGTACATTTATATTTACATTTTCAATTGTGTTCGGCCTTAGGGATATTACAATCCCCTCCCCTTATTTATGCATTGTCTTGAGTGCATCATGTACCCATGTACAACTAAATTTCAAACTCCTCAAAAAGATGCGGGTATTCTCCCCGCATTGCATCCTCATGCTCCCAAGTAGTGTCCTAAGGACCATACCAGGTCCATTGGACCTTTAAACGCCCTATGGATCGATTCCAAATTTGTTTGATTTTTCAATCTAGAATGTGCACCGGACGCACTTGAAAAGTGCCTTCTTGCTCCACCTGAATCACATTCCAATCAATAACATGATTAGCATAAGGTATATATTTCTTTATAAAGGATACATTGAATACATTATGAATAGACATAGATGTAGGAAATGCAATCATATAAGCTATTGGATCAATCCTCTCTATGATTTCAAACGACCCACAATAGCGAGCTGCCAACTTTGAACAATTTCCCAACTTCAGGGAACTTTTGTTGGCTTTGACTTTCAATAATACATGGTCTCCCACTTTAAATTCCCTGTGAGTTCTGACCTTATCAACATATATTTTCTGCCTGTCTTGGGAAGCCTTTAAATTTTGTTTTATTTTCAACATTTTCTCTTCCATTTCCCTGAGCAATTCTGGCCCAACCACTGCTCTATCTATTGGGTTATCCTAGCTTACTGGTGTGTTGCACTTTCTGCCATAAAGTGCCTCAAATGGGATCATCTTTAGAGATGCTTCATACCCATTCTTATAGGTGAACTCTACCAAGTGTAGGTAGTCTTCCCATTTTGATGGTTTATCCATCCCATACATCCTCAACACATCCTCAATCACTTGATTCACCCTCTCTGTTTGTCCATCTGTTTATGGATGATAAGCTGTACTAAAATTCAAATTTGTTCCAAATCCATTAAATAATCCCTTCCAAAATTTTGAGGTAAATTTTGGATCTCTGTTAGATACAATTGTCTTGGGTATGCCATGTAACCTAGTAATCTCCCTCATATAAACATCAACAATGTTCGTTGCCATGTGAGTGATCTTAACCAGAATAAAATGGGAAGCTTTAGTAAACTTATCCACCACTACCATGATATAATCATGTTGCTTATTTGTTTTGGGTAGTTTGGTAATGAAATCCATGGTTAGAACTCCCCATTTCCAATCGGGAATGGGTAATGGTTGTAGCAAACTAGTTGGGTGTCTATGCTCAGCCTTTAATTTTTGACATTCCAAACATCTGGCAATAAAATCGACAACCTCTTTCTTCATGCCTGGCCAATAATATTGGCTCTTGATAGCTGCAATAGTTTTATGATATCCTGGGTGCCTAGCATAAGGCACATTATGCATTTCCCTCAGTATCATATTTTTCAATTCCTGAGAATTTGGTACATAAATTATGCCCCCGTATATGAGAATTTCAACATCATCTAGCTTGTATTCTTCAATTTTCTGCTGCAAATTACTTTGCTGTAATTTTGCCACTAAATCCTTGTATTGTAAATCTGATTTGGCAATCTCTAAAATTCCGTGTTTCAAATATGATTGATACATGCTAATGTCTATACCATGCATTTCCTACACTCTTCTACTGAGTGCATCATCCACTTTGTTCTCTTTCCCCTTGATATGTTTTATATCGAAGTCATATTCTCTTAGAAATTCTAACCATATGCTTTTCCTAGCATTTAAATTTGGTTTATCAAACAAATATTTCAAACCATTGTGGTCTATCCTAATCTCAAACCTTTTCCTCATGAGGTAGTGTCTCCATTTCCTCAAGGCATGTACTATGGTTTCCAACTCCAAATCATGAGTGGCGTAGTTTCTTTCATGATCCTTTAACTTCCTTGACTCATAACACATAACAAACCCATTTTGAATGAGGACTCCACCAAGTCCCTCTTTACATGCATATGT
The DNA here is from genome assembly GCA_000966675.3 of Picea glauca. Lineage (NCBI taxonomy): Eukaryota > Viridiplantae > Streptophyta > Pinopsida > Pinales > Pinaceae > Picea > Picea glauca. The sequence continues at coordinate 1,139,000 of JZKD02S1772298.1, forward strand.
GCATACAATGATGTCTTCATTTGGGTCTTGTATCCTTAATATTGGAGAACTTGTTAATAATTGTTTCAACTGTTGGAAACTCTTTTCACAATCCAATGTCCACTAAAACTTCACACCCTTTCTTTGCAATGAAGTGATTGGGTGTGAAATCTTTGAAAAACCTTCTATAAATCTCCTTTAGTATCCTACAAGTCCCATGAATGATCTCACCTCTGTCACATCCTTTGGCACTGGCCATTATCTAAAGGCTTCTATCTTCTCAGAGTCCACTGCTATCCCATCCTTTGAAATGATGTGCCACAAATAGTGAATTTTCTTCTGGTAAAATGAACACTTTCTTCATTTGGAATACAATTGATGCTCCCTTAATACTTGCAAAACCATCCTCAAATGATGTGCATGCTCTTCTTCTGACTTGGAATATATGAGAATGTCATCCAAAAAGGCAATGACAAACTTGTCTAAATATTCTCGGAAAACACCATTCATTAAGCACATGAAAACAGTTGGTGCATTTGACAACCCGAATGGCACCACTGTGAAATCATAATGACCATACCTTGTCCTAAAAGAGGTCTTGCTGATATCTTCTTCTTTAAGCCTCATGGTATCCTGACCTAAGATCTATCTTTGAAAATATCTTTGCATCCTTCAATTGATCAAAAATATCATCAATCCTTGGCAGAGGAAATTTGTTATTTACAGTCACTTTATTCAACTGTCTGAAATCAATGCACAATATTAATGTTCCATATTTATTATTCACAAACAAGACTGAGGCATGCCAAGGTGACACACTTGGGTGTATATACCCCTTCCCCTTCTTCATAATCTCTTCAAGTTTCATTTGTAACTCCTTCAGCTCTGGTGTACTCATTATGTAAGGAGTCTTTGATACTGAAGCTACTCCAAGCATTAAATTTATAGAGAAATCAATGTCCCTCCTTGGGGGTAGTCTTGGTACCTCCTTGAACACATCTTCAAAATCTTTCAGGACTACATAATCTTTCAAATTTGGCACGTTATCTCTAGGTGTCTATGCCAAATGAGCTGCAATTATTTGACACCCTTTTTTGTAACATTTCTTCAGCTACAATGTTGAAATCTCTCTTATGGCTACTACTCTAGAAATTCCCTGCACTTTCCATAGTTTCCCTTCCTCATCCAAAAAAGTAAATGCTGTGTTATTGAATTCTAGAATGAAATTTTGTTGGTCCAACCAATCCATCCCAATTAGACAGTCATAGGAACCTAAAGGCAATATTTTCAAATCTGCCTGGGTGTTTAGTCCATTCATGTCAATAAGACATGACTTAACCATCTCATTAAATTTTCTTTTGGCTTGTGTGGCCAGCTGAACCAACCAATATTTCCCATGCTTGCTTCTTGGAAAATGCAAACTTTCCACCACCTTAGGATCTATATAACTATGACTAGCTCTTGAATCAATTAAAATAGCAATGGTTTGGTTGTTGATCATACCTACCACTTCAATCATATGTGACTGATATTTTTCTTGCTTGTTGTCCAGGGCTGCATAGATCCTGGGTATCTTTCTTCCCATGTCCTCCACTTTTTCAACTTCCTGTACATTATGAACAGTCCTCCCTTTTTCACCTCTGTGAGGACAATATCTAAACATGTGATCCCCTTTACAACCCCAACATTGAATAGGTAGTTGCCTTGGCCTTTGACTTCCCATGTCCATAGTTTTGGGTTCCTTAGGAGTTTTTTGTCCCTATGGACTATTTTTGAAGAATGGTGGCTTAGACCCCTTCTTCCTTTGATCCATCTTGAATTTATTTTTGTCCTCCCAATATTTTTGGGATGTTGGCCTTGATTTTTGTGATCATATAGGCATTTATCTCGCCTTATGCTCTCCTCCAATGTCTTGGGATCATCATATTGTTTTTTGTCACTGATGAATGATGGAAATCCACTCAAATACCTTTGAATTTTGACTGTCTCATCCTTGATGAAAGAGACATACTCTAGCAGTTCAAGAAACCTTCTCTCATATTCCTCAATTGTCATACTCCCATGCTTGAGTTCAAAGAACTCTTTCATTTTCCTATCATAGTATCTCTTATTCAAGTATTTCTTCTCAAAATACTTCTTGAATCTTCTCCAAGTAACACTTTTCTCTTTGATGTGATGCACTTGCACAAGTTGATCCCACCACATGGATGATTTTCCTTTGAGTTGATAGATGGAAATTCTACCCTTTGCATGAGAGGAATAATTATGCAATTGAAAATACTTTCTCATGCATGTTGGTAGGTTTACAGTTGGGAGTAAGCTTGTCATTTATGGTAATAACAACGATGGAAAACAGGCTCAGAAGACATCGTAATTCTTGACAGGAGGAGCGCACATATGAAGGACAAATCTCGAGTGTTAGATCCGAGCACAGGGTCCGACCATCGTTGGATCCAGGAGAACCTGCACGTTCTTTAAAGTGCAAGGAGAAGCGGGCATACAAAATCCCAAAAGTAGGAGGACTGTCCATCTTCGAGCAGGACACGTGGTCACAGATAAACATTTCTATGACTAGAAATTTAAAGGAAGGAGGTGTCCTAACCTCTTGAACTCGCGAAACGTGAAATGATGAAATTATCTAAGCCGCCAAATCGAGGAGAAATATGGATCGTCGATCCAAGAAGGACATATGGAGAAATTGTGATAAGATCAAGACCGTTGGTTCCATAATAAACGTGGCAAAATATCATCATTTTGCTGACTAGAAATTCAAAGGAATGAAGTGCTCTAACCTTCCAACTCGCGAAACGTGAAATCACGATATGATCTGAGCCGTTGGATGAAGGATGAATATGGGTCATTAGATCCAGGAGGTAGTTCATGATATACCACATCAGAAAGGATAGGTGGCAGTCTATGTCAGCAAGGACACATGGTGCAATCATACAAGGACAAGTGTCAAGTTTACTCGGCATTTCAGGCCACTAGAAATCACAATTCTGAGTGACACGTGGCAGCCACTCGGCTTATAACACATCATTAAGTGATGCAATAATGACGTCACTCCGGGAGTTTAGTTTCGGGAGTTATAGCATCAATACTCCCCCAAAGTCCCGAAAGCTGAAGTTCCGAGACGAAGGATAGTCATCCGATCACCATGGATTATGGACCGTTGATCTGAAGAGAGAAGCACTCAAATGAATAGCCAATGGTATTGTCTCATGGTCACATCGTCAAGTGCTGGAGAGTAGAGCTAGAGCTTCCAAGATCCATTTTAGAGTTTTCGATATGGAGAGTCGAGATGACTCCTCATAGAGTCCCCGAAAGGCAAAATGCAAAATGCGTTTTCAGACTTGGCCCCTGGTCATTGACCGTGGTCATGTGAGTGGAAGGAGCCAGCATAGCTAGGCTCCATTTCGGGTACCAGAAGTTGGAGGAGTCGAGAGACTCATAGGAGAATCCTCGAAACATGAAATGTCTTTTTGGACTTGACCCTTGGTCTCCGCCCGTGTTCACGTGATTTGAAGGAGATAGCATAGCTAGGCTCCATTTCGGGTACCAGAAGTTGGAGCAGTGAAGGGAATCATAGGAGAATCCCCGAAATGTGAAATTGTGAAATGTAGTTTTTGTTGGATCATGTTGTCATTGATGCCAATGGTTTGATTGATTCATGTCAAGTGATTGATTGATGTCAAAGGATTGATTGATTGATGATTGATGTAATATAATATGCATTGTCCTTGATGAGAATGCATAGATGAAGATAGATCAATGAGCTGTCATTGATATATGATGAAGATGGATCGATGTGGTTTCATTGGTATATGATGCATTGTTGGAAAAATGTATAAATGACTCATTATTGTCTTATCATGATTGATAAGGTGCACAAATGAATGAACTC
>JZKD02S1772298.1:1150168-1161336 GCA_000966675.3 Picea glauca
AATAAATGTTGAATGCTAATTGATGAGTTTTTGTGCAAGAGGGAAGTTTTGGGAAAAAGAGCCCCACACTCATTCACCCCCCCTCTAAGTGTGGTAGGTGTGTCCAATAGTTTTGAGTTAATATGTGGTCACCGTTGGTGGTCATGTTGGAGAAAGGAGCTAGAGCAACCAGGCTCCATTTCTAGGTTCGCAATATCAGGAATCAAGGAGACTCACAAGATAAAACTCGAAATGCGAAATCGTGAAATGCCTTTTTGAATATGGTTGTGCTCACAGCCAGTGGTCACATCATCAAAGGTTCAAGGGAGGATCCATCCTGCAACTAAGCACCATTTCGGAGATCGCAACTTGGAGAGTCAAGATGCCTCATCCCCAGATCCCCAAAACATGAGTCGCGAAAGAGGCTTATGAATAGGCATTTGGCCACCTCCATAGGTCACCTGAAAGGAAGGGGCTTAGCTAGAAGATCTAGCACCCACTATGAATTTTTCTTCCGGAAGAGAGAAGGTGCCAAAACACATGAATGTGTAGAGGTTCTCTTAATAACTGCCAAAATGAAGTGATTGCATCTACTAGAGAATTTGAGAAGTTGTAGGGTGACAGCCAGAGGAGACGAAGAGCCTCGATGTAACTGTTATATACCATTGACGGTTTCTTCCAAAGAATTCGAAGAGTCTTCAGGGTGATCGACAGAGAAGACGAAGAGTCTCGAGGCAATTGCCAGTGTAGTGTAAACTCATCATAGAGTCAATTGACAGATGGAAAAGGGTCGAAGATTGTTACAGTCAGTAAAGTGAAAATATCTCACTAGAATGCCCAGTGATCATGAACACAATGAAGCGTATGCAGTGGGATAGTGCATGCATCATGCACAAGGTGCACAAAGACTATAAATTTGCAAAACAAAGAAGAGATAAGAGCTGCAATTTTTGAGAGTGTGTTATGCAGGTAGAAGGATTGAGCCCAAAGGAAAAATAGATCAATAGAAGAAAAGAAGAGAGATGCATAACTGAGACAGTAAAATAAGGCTAAGGTGCACATGCAGAGAGAAATAATAAGATTAGAAAGTGCAAGAAGATGCAAGAAGAGAGACGCTGATATAGGAGAGAAGAACAATGATAATCCCGGTAAGCCAATGACAACTATTGAATCATTGTAATAACTTCACAGAAATAATTTTTTTATATTGCAGGGTGGAAGGAAGGTGCTAGGGAGGACTGTTGTCCTCAGAGTTTCAAGTAGGTGCTTGAACGCAGGGATTTATAGCTTCCATGTGGTTGCAACCAAAGAAACCAGGGTGGCAGGGTGGTGCAAGGGAGAACATTGGTTCTCTAATATATAGGTCAGTGCCTGTATGACTGGAAGTTGGTGCTTCCATCCAGTTGGTGTTGGAACATTCAGGGAGTTGGTACTTCCTTCTAGTGGGTGCTAGAGAAACCAAAGAGTTGGTTCTCTCAACAAGTAGCGGCTTGCAAATCATAGGTGGTAGCCTTATTATGAGTTGGTGCTCATAAGAATGATAATGTACAAAAGATAATTATCATATAAAGAAGAAGAGGTTTTCACCCTTTATGGGTTTCCTCAGGAATGTATGTCTCTGTATTGTACATGTGTGTGATTGATGTTGAATACTCTACTTCTTATTTATTGTGATCATCATTGAGAGTTCTGTAATGAATTTAAAAAATGGATATAATTGTTTAAGCACAGTAACAACTGATTCACCCCCCCTCTCAGTTGTCCAACAATTGTTATCAGAGCCGACCCCTTTTATCTAAGGGTATATCCTAGAGCTTAAACATGTCAAGACATTAAGGAACTTCAACCAATAAGGCCCCTCTGTTCAATGGAACAAACTTTTCCTTCTGGAAAGTTAGAATGAGAACCTACATAATGGATTTAGGTGCAGATGTCTGGGATGTGGTATAGAATGGTTATGTAAAGCCAGTTGTACTAGCTAATAAGGACGACAAGCCAGAATTAATCTTCAACACTAAGGCTATGAATGCTATTCTAAGTGGGCTTATAGAAGCAAAATTTGTAAAAGTTATGCACTTAGAAACTACCAAATAAATGTGGGACAAACTCAGTAGAAGTTATGAAGTTAATGAGAAGGTAAAGGACACCAAGCTTCAAACCTACAGAGTACAGTTTGAATAGTACAATTTGAATAGTTGAATATGAAAGAGGATGATACTATTAGAAATTACTTTCTGAGAGTTGAAGAGCTGGTAAATGAAATGAAAGAACTTGGTGAAAAAATTGAGGAACCCTCTTTAGTTCATAAAATTTTGAGATCTCTACCAGATAGGTTCAACCCGCAGGTCTCTGCTATAAAATAATTTAATGATCTAAAAGCCTTGGTGTTTGATCAACTTCTAGGAATGTTGAATTCATATGAAATGAGAATAGTTAAAGATAAACCCACCTCTAGAGAAGTGTCATTTAAAGAAGACAAGAATGAGGATTCTGAGCCTGATGAAATTGAATCAAAATTTGTGAGAAGACTGAAGAAGGGATCAAGCAAGTACAAGGTAAATTGCCTTTCAAATGTTTCAACTATGGTAAGGATAGGTCATTTTGCAAATAAATGTCCTCACAAAATAAAGGATCAGACATATGATGATGAGGAGAAGCACAAACACAAAAAATTATTTAAAGAGAATAATTTTAAGAAGAAAAGTCTTTATGTAAACAATGATGATGATCCTTCAAATGATGAAGACAATGAATCCTTTATTGAAGATAAACTAAATGAATTCATGCTTATGGACAAAGAGGATTATGAAAACAAAAGAACAGGAAGTGATGCTAATGAATAAGAACCTATGGTTGATATGGAAGGAGAACTGATCAGTGCACTGGAAGAGATTGACAAACTCAGAATTAAGAAGAGAAAACAAAAACTATTCTTGATATAGTTCAAGAAAGCCAGTAAAGAACCTGATGAAGACTTTGTCCTACTAAAAGTGGAATTAGAAGAGAAAATGAAAATCGAAGACATTCTGAAACAACAGTATCAGAAAAGAAGGCAAGATATGAAGCTCTGGAAAAGGAAGTAGTGAAAACTATGAAAGAGTTGGAGAAGTTTCAAGCCTTGTATCATCAAAATATGTCAAATATCAAAGCCTCAAAAGAATTGGCCACCATTATAAATCAGCAAATAAACCCAAAGCTGAAAATGGGTCTGGGTTATGAAGAGGGATCAAGTAGTGATCAACCAAGAAACAAATAACCCATCAGGTTTTTTAAATCTACCACTAGTGACAACAAAAAACCTTCAGAAACAAAAGAAGATAATCAACTTCCCAGGAGGAGTAACAAAAGAGGTACCAAAACTGAAACTATAGATCAGAGAAATAATGTACTCTCTGTTCAAAGAAATCATCAGCATGGAACAAATCGACCTTCTCAAAGAAGACAACCATTTTCCATGTACAAAGGATTTTTCTATGGATATTGTTATTTCTTTTCTAACTTTGGTCACAAAGCTGTAAATTGTTCTTTAAAATTTAAATATGAGTAATCAAAATATTCAAGGAATAGATATCTTCTGCAACAAAGAATGAGACAACCAAGTAACAAACAATCACAGTCTATAAATAATGTGCTGGATGGAAAAAGGACACATGTTAATCATAACAATCATTATGATCCTTTATTCAATGAACCAAAATGTTACACTTGCCATAATTTTGGACATAAAGATGTAGACTGTTGCTTAAGGAACTACAAGCCAGATTTGAACCCCTCTACTGAAAATGTCAAGGTTTGGAAGATGAAAGAAAATGAAAAGTGTGGACTAGTGTTGTCAAACCAAAGACAGAAGAACCCCTGGTATATTGATATTGGTTTCTCCAAACATATTATGGGCGACCAAGGTAAGTTTCTATCTCTAAGTGAAAGAAAATCAGGAAACATAACCTTTGGAAATGATGCTCCAGGTAAAATCAAGGGTAAATGGATGGTGAGTCTAAGTAATGGAAAAGGAAAATCCCAGAATGTTCTTCTTGTAGATGGGATGAAACATAATCTGCTCAGTGTAAGTGAAATGTGTGACAGAGGATGTGAAGTGGTGTTCACTTCCAAGGACTGCAAGATAAAGTTTGTAAACTCAGGACAAGTAGTGGCTAAAGGCATAAGGATATAAAATAATGTATATGTGCTGAAAGAAGATAGAGAAGAGCGTCATCTAAGAAAACATGATGAGAGTTGGTTATGACATAGGATACTTCGACATCTAAACTTTGACCACTTAATAAAGATCAAAAATCTTGAGGCAGTAAAAGACCTTCCGAGAATATCAAAGCCACAAGATTCTATGTGTAAACCCTGCCAAGTAGTAAAGCTAACTAGGACACAATTTAAATCCAAGAGCTCTAATTCAACAGCGAAACCACTCCAACTAGTTCATATGGTTTTATGTGGACCATCAAGACATGAAGGAACAGGGAAATAAAACTACTTCATGTTGATCATTGATGATTACTCCAAACTAACTTGGGTTGCCTTTCTTAAGGAAAAAGATAAAGCATTTGAGAAATTTAAAATATTTAAGGCTTTAACTAAGAATCAAATAGGAAAGAGGTTAAAGGCACTAAGATCAGATAGAGGAGGAAAATTTATGTCAACTGAGTTCAAGGAATTATGTGATAAACATGGGATCAAGAGAGAATACACAATCCCAAGAACTCCACAACAAAATGGAGTAGTTGAGAGGCAAAACAAAATAGTGCAACAAATGGCCAGGTCAGTGATGAATGAAAAGAACATTGGTCAAACCTATTGGGTAGAAGAAATACACACAATAGTCCATGTTCTTAACAAAGACTACCTCAAACTACACACTGACAAGACACCCTATGAACTGTGGTATGGGAGACCTGCTTCAATCAAACACTTCAAAGTCTATGGGAGTAAGTGTTAAATAGAGAATAATGATGAGAACCTTGGCAAGTATGATTACAGGGCTGATGAGGGAATCTTCTTAGGGTATTATACAAACAGTAAAGGATACAGATGGTATAATAAGAGGCTGCATAAATTGGTTGACTGTATTGACATAAAAGTTGATGAAGGAATCCAAGTAAGAGAGGTGAACAATACTAAATCAACAACAAAGGATATTGATGAAGTTGAAGTTGAACATGTCCAAGAATCAGAACAAGAAGAATCTGAGCCAGATGAAGATGAAAATATTTAGACATACTCAAATCAGTAGACAACATCAAACTCATCCTCCAGAATCACACAAAAGAATCATCCTGCAAGTCAGATAATTGGTGAAAAAGACAAAGGTGTACAAACCAGGAGAAAGATAATCAAAAACATCAAACAATCACATATAGCCTTCGTATCCATGATGGAACCCAATAATTTTAATGAAGCTAGAAAATATGACCATTGGGTTCAAGCCATGAATGATGAACTTGATCATATTGAGAAAAACATTACGTGGGAGATGGTTCCTAGACCTAAAGGTAAAAATATCATTGGTTCCAAATGGATATTTAAGAACAAAATGAATGAGAAGGGAAAAGTTGTCAGGAACAAAGCAAGATTGGTATGTAAGCGCTATGCTCAAATAGAAGGATTGGATTTTGATGAAACATTTGCGCCAGTAGCAAGACTAGAAGCGATCAGAATATTTCTTGCCTATGCTTGTCATAAAAGGTTAAAAGTTTATCAAATGGATGTCAAGTCAACATTTCTAAATGGATATTTAAAAGAAGAAGTTTATATGGAACAAACAAAGGGTTTCAAACTGATAGATAATCCTGACCTTGTATGCAATCCGAAGAAAGCCTTATATGGGTTAAAACAAGCTCCTCATGCCTGGTATTACATATTAGATAAGTATCTCCAAGACAAAGGGTTCAAGAGAGGAACAATTGACAACACTCTATATATCAAAACAGAGGGTAATGACTTACTCATCGTGTTGGTCTATGTAGATGACATAATATTCAGATATAATAATGATTCATTGGTACAATGGTTTGCTTCTACCATGGTGTCTGAGTTTGAAATGTCCATGATAGGGGAATTGTCATTTTTTCTTGGTCTGCAAATTACTCAAAAGTCTGAAGGAATATTTATTTCTCAAGAAAAATATCTAAGAGAAATGTTGAAAAGATTTCAAATGGAAGATTCTAAACCTGTGGGCACACCTATGGTTACTAGATGCAAGTTAAGAAAGGATGATGACTTACCTGATGTTGATCAAAGTTCATATAGGTCAATGATAGGCAACCTATTTTATATCACAGTATCCCGTCCAGACATCATGCATGTTGCTGGAATAGTAGGAAGGTATCAGGCAGCACCCAAACAAAGTCATTTTCTAGCTATCAAAAGAAAATTCAGATATTTGAAAGAAACAATGAACTATGGCCTATGGTATCCTAAGAATTAGAATTTTCAATTATTAGTATACTCAGATGTTGATTGGGATAACTGCATGGATGAAAGGAAAATCAAGAGTGGAGATGCATTCTTCTTAGAAGATTCTCTAGTAGCATGGTTGAGTAAAAAGCAAGGTACCATTTCTTTATCAACTACAGAGGCAGAGTAAATTGTTGTTGCTACTTGTTTCACTCAGGTATTATGGATGATTCAGACACTTGTAGACTAGGATGTAAAATATACTGCACCGATCCTAATTCATTGTGATAACACTAGTGCCATAAGTGTGTCAAAGAATCCTGTATTCCACTCCAAAACCAAGCACATTCCCATAAAATACCATTTTCTAAGAGAGCAGGTCACCAATCAGATTGTTCAGGTTCATTACATTCCAACCATAGAATAATTTGCAGACATATTTACTAAAACCCTAGCCAAGACACCACTTGAATATCTCCGTTAGAAGTTGGGTGTCATTCTGTCTCACACCTAAGAGAGTCCATACTGTTAAGGGGAGTATGTGTTGCTTGCATATCTGATAACTTCGACGAAGTACTACAACAGCTCAGGGGGAGCATGTTTTCTTTGAAATTGATGTCAAAGGGGGAGAAAAGGAGTGGAGTGGTCCAGACCGGATACTATAGCTGGAGGTCCAAACAGATTAGCGTAGCCATTTAGGATTTCCATCAATTCCAAAGGGGGAGATTGTTGGCAGCTTTACAGTTGGGAGTAAGCTTATCATTGATGGAAAGAACAACAATGGAAAATAGGCTCGAAAGACATCGTAAGTCTAGACAGGAGGAGCGCACAAATGGAGGACATATCTTGAGCGTTAGATCCAAGTGCGGGGTCCAACCATTGTTGGATCCAGGAGAACCTACACGTTCTTTAAAGTGAAAGGAGAAGCGGGCTTACAAAATCCTAAAAGCAGGAGGACTATCCATCTTCAGGAAGGACACGTGGTCACAGATCAACATTTCGCCGACTGTAAATTCAAAGGAATGAGGTGTCCTAATCTCTTGAACTCGAGAAACGTGAAAGGAAAAAATTATCTAAGCCATCGGATCGAGGAGAAATCTGGACTATCGATCCAAGAAGGACATATGGAGAAATCATGATAAGATTAGGACCGTTGGTTCCATAGGACACGTGGCGAAAGATCATCATTTTGCTGACTGGAAAGTAAAAGGAATGAAGTGCTCTAACCTTCCAACTCAAAAAATGCGAAATCATGATATGATCTGAGCCAATGGATCAAGGAAGAATATGGGCCGTTAGATCTAGGAGGTAGTTCATGAAAGACCATGTCAGAAAGGACAGATGGCAGTCTATGTCAGAAAGGACATGTGGCATAATCATACAAGGACAAGTGTTAAGTTAAATCGACATTTCAGGCCACTAGAAATCACAATTTCGAGTGACACATGGAAGCCACTCGGCTTATGACACGTCATTAAGTGATGCAAGAATAATGTCACTCTGGGAGTTTAGTTTCGGGAGTTTTAGCATCAATACTCCCCCAAAGTCCTAAAAGTTGAAGTTCCAAGACGGATGATAGTCTTCCGATCAGCACAGATCATGGACCATTGATTTTAAGAGCGAAGCGCTCAAATGACTAGCCAATGGTCATATCTCGTGGTCACATCGTCAAGAGATGGAGAGCAGAGCTAGAGATTTGAATCTCCATTTCAGAGTTTGCGACATAGAGAGTCGAGATGACTCTTCACAGAATCCCTGAAACGCGAAATGCGAAATGTGTTTTTAGACTTGGCCCCTGGTCACCACCCATGGTCACATGAGTGGAAGGAGCCAACATAGCTAAGCTCCATTTTGGATCCTGGAAGTTGGAGGAGTCAAGGGATTCACAGGATAATTTTTGAAACATGAAATGCATTTTCAAACTTGGCCCTTGGTCACCGCCCATGGTCACGTGAGTGGAAGGAGCTAGCATAGCTAGGCTCCATTTCGGGTACTGAAATTTGGAGGAGTCAAGGGACTCACAGGAGAATCTCTAAAACATGAAATTGTGAAATGCAGTTTCGAGTTAGGCTGTGGTCACCATTGGTGGTCACGTTGGAGGAAGGAGCTAGAGCAACCAAGCTCCATTTCGGGGTTCACAATATGAGGAGTCAAGGAGACTCAGGGGAGAAAACATGAAATGCAAAATTGCGAAATTCCTTTTTGAATAGGGTTGTGCTCACAGCTAGTGGTCACATCAACAAAGGTTTAAGGGAGGATCTAGCATGCAACTAAGATCCATTTCAGAGATCGCAACTTGGAGAGTCGATATGACTCATCCCCAGATGCCCGAAATGTGAGTTGTGAAAGTGCCTTATGAATAGGCTATTGGTCACTTCCAGAGGTCACCTGAAAGGAAGGGGCTTAGCCAGAAGAGCTAGCGTCCACTGTGAATTTTTATTTAGGAAGAGAGAAGGCGCCAAAATGCATGAACGCATAGAGGTTCTCTCAGTAACTGCCAGAATGAAGTGATTTCATCCTCCAGATAATTTGAGGAGCTATAGGGTGTCTTCCAGAGGAGATGAAGAGCCTCAGTGTAACTGTTAGAGACCATTAATGGTTTCTGCTAGAGAATTTGAAGAGTCTTTAGGGTGATCGACATAGAATATGAAGAGCCTCGAGGCAACTACTAGTGGAGTGTAAACTCATCATAGAGTCGACTGATAGATGGAAAAGGGTCGAATACTATTACAGTCAGTAAATCCAAAAGATCTCATGAGAAGGGCCAGTGATCATGAACACAGTGAAGCGTATGCAGTGGGATAGTGCATGAAACATGCACAAGGTGCACAGAGACTATAAAAATGCAAAACAAATAAGAGATAGGAGCTACACTTATTTAGAGTGTGTTATGCAGGTAGAAGGATTGAGCCCAAAGGAAAAATAGCTCAGCAAAAGGAAAGAAGAGAGATGCATAATTGAGACAGTAAAAGAAGGCTAAGGTGCACATGCAGAGAGAAAGAAGAAGATAAAAAATAACAAGAAAATGAAAGCAGAGAGACGTTGATACAGGAGAACAGAACAATGATAAGCCTGGTAAGCCAATGAAAACTATTGAATCACTGTAATAAATTCACAGAAAGAAAATTTTTATATTGTAGAGTGGAAGGGAGGTGCTAGGGAAGACTGTTGTCCTCATAGTTTCAAGTAGGTTCTTGAATGCAGGGATTTATAGCTTCCATCTAGTTGCAGCCAGAGAAACCAGTGTGGCAGGGTGGTGCAAGGGAGAACATTGGTTCTCTGATATATAGTTCGGTGCTTGTATGACTGGAAGTTGGTGCTAGAATATTCAGGGAGTTGGTACTTCCTTCTAGTGGGTTCTATATAAACAAGAGAGTTGGTGCTCTCAGCAAGTAGCATCTTGAAAAACAGAGGTGGTATCATTATTATGAGTTGGTGCTCATAAGAATGATAATGTAAAGAACATAATTATCATATAAATAAGAAGAGGTTTTCACCCTTTATGGTTTTCCTTAGGAATATATGTCTCTGTATTGTACATGTGTGTGATTGATGTTGACTACTCTACTGCTTATTTATTGTGATCATCATTGAGAGTTCTGTAATGAATTTAAAAAATGGATATAATTGTTTAAGCACAATAACAACTAATTCACCCCCCTCTCAGTTGTCCAACAATGCCCAACAACCATGTCTCTCCATATTCATCCTTGTGCTCATCATGAAATGTAGGAGGTTTGATTTTGTTCATTTCTCCTCGCAGTTCATCCACCCCAGACCTCTCGTACTTTTTGATAGGGGATGGACTTATGCTACTGTGTGATCTCTTATTGGAATTCCTCGGGGAGTGGTGGTGATGCATGCTAACACTTCTCTTTTTTCTTTTTTCATCATGAGACTTGTGACTTCTCGATTTGCTCGAGCCACTCTCCTTATCCAATTTATTTTCTATTATGTTCAAGCTCTCCAATAACTTCATGTTGAATTCATCCTATTGCTCCTTTTCTCTCATAAGCCTTTCATTATTAGCTTTATGGATTTGAATATCCTTCTATAAATTTTTAATGGTCTTAGCCATATTTTTGTTTTCATCGCTTTCTTCACCATGTCCATTGGAGTTGGTTCCTTCCATTCTCAAATGGATATCCATCCCTCTGGCTTCATCTTCCTAGCTATAATTTCCTGGTGCCTCTTCCATTACTCTAGACACTAAGCTAATCTTGATCTGATCTAGTTGTTGTTAACCCTGCAAAATGTGCAGCCAACAAAACTTGTCGGACTAATTGTTTCAACAATTTTATGAAAAATATGAACCATTTTGGTTCAATAATTTATCATAAGCCTTTCTTATGATTTCCTGAAACATTGGATTCCCAATCAATTTTTTCGGTGGATAATTATATTCCACTATCCAAGACCTTTCCAACGCATGCTCACATGCTCAATTCTGAGTCTTGAGCAGAAAGTCACTACTACATATTGAAAAATTTGCGATGACCACTTGCGACGAAAGTACTCTTTCGTCGCAACATGCAAGAGAAAAAGTTCATCTTTTCTAAATCTACCCCGTATTCATCGCAATATCAACGCCTATAGTTTGACTAAATTATTTGTTAAGAACCAAACATCAATATAGCATAGAAAAACCTCAGGAATAGTACTCAATGCATTGAAAAAGAAATAATTTCAGATAATAAGCCTCTTCGAGGGGGCAACCTCCTTTTACCCCACTTAAATGTTCAAGTACAAGATGATTCAAAATGAAAATGTCTCCTTGGTATATA
>JZKD02S1772298.1:1202149-1214648 GCA_000966675.3 Picea glauca
ACGGCTGGTGTAACGGCTTCTTCTCATAGCTGCTGATGTTGTTTCAGCATCGCAATTCACGGGCTGTTTCAGCCACATGGATTGCGCTCTTGACTGTGTCGGCCTTGACTGCTAATTGTCACGGCTCGTGTTTCAGCATCGTGGCGGTCTCCTCTGTGTTTCAGCATCTGCACTTCTGAACTGAGTGACAGCTCCATGTTTCAGCATCTGCATCCTCGAACCATGTAGCTACTTCGTGTTTCGGCATATGCATCCTTGGACTGTGTAGCAGCTTCCGTGTTTCAGTATCGGCCTTGAATACTATTCTGCAAATATGGACACTTATGCACTTCTAATCAATGGTTAGGTTCAAAAGTAATGTAAAGTATTATGCAAAACAGATTAAACATATAGTAATGAGAAAGGACATTGTATACCTTCGAGTGATCAGATGAAGTGATAATATGGGGCTAAATACAGGTGATCAAGGGTATAATAATGGAAAAAAGTATGGGCAAAAAGGTGCAATATGTGGTCCTAACAACAGAAAGGTATGACATTTAAGGAGTACATAGAGGAGTTCTATAGACTGAACATCAAAACTAGATAAAGGGAGAAAGATGAAGAAAAGTTGGCCAGATATATAAATGGCCTCAGATATGAAATCCAGGATGAGCTTAGCATGATGTCAGTAAAGACAGTGGAGGATGCTTATCAGTTTGCATTGAAGGAAGAGGAGAATCTAGCCAGAAAATAAAGCCAGCGAGGAAGAGGTAAAATCTCATCCCCAAATGAATGGAAGGGAGTTACCCATGACAAAGCACATAAGTATAAGGATGAGACTGAGAAACCACATAGTCACTCGGAAAGAGGTGGGAGTTCCCGAGGAAGACAGGGTGTTGGAAGAAGTTCTTCTAGAGGAAGAGGAACAATCAAAGGAGGATAAGTAAGATGTTATGCGTGTGGAAAGATAGGGAACTTGTCTTGGGAATGTCCTGAGAAAAAGAAGGAAGGAGGAGGTGAAGATCACATTTCATAAGAACAGAGAAGGGATGTTGAAGCATAAGAATCATAGGATGGAAGATCCCTAATGTTGAGGAAGGTTGTCTTAAAACCATAGGCAAAAGTTGAAAATCCATTGCAGAGGAACAATCTCTTTAGGACATCTTGCAAGACTAAAGACATAGTATGCAAGGTGATAATTGACAGTGGGAGCACTGAAAACTTAGTATCCACAAAGATGGTGGATAAATTGGAGCTAGAGAAAACTATGCATCTGAATCCATACAAACTCTCATGGTTACAGAAAGGAAACCAGGTAATGGTTACTAAACAATGCTTGGTTGAATTTAAGATAGGAGGATATAGAGATGAAATTCTATGTGATGTAATTCCCATGGATGTATGCCATATTTTGTTGGTAATACCATGACAGCTTGACACGAATGTCATTCATGATGGGATGAATAATATATACACCCTAGAGAAGAATGGTAGGACACACATGTTGTTTCCAATAGAGGAGAATAAAGGGAAAGATGAATCCAACACAAGCATACTTCTCATGAGTAGGAAGGAACTCCTGAAAGAAGTCAAGAAAGAATAGGAGATGCAGTTTGATGTGGTGAGGAAACCTAGAGTTATCCTTATAAGTGACTCAATGGATGATTTTCCTGAAGAAGTTCAGGAATTGTTTGATAATTTTGCTGACATAGTGGTAGATGATCTGCCTAACTCATTTCCACCCATCAGAAGTATCAACCACAATATCGATTTGATACCAGGATAAAGTCTTCCAAATAAAGAAACATACAGATTGACATCGTGAGAGAATGAGGAAGTGAAGAACCAAGTCCAGGAATTATTAGACAATGGTTTGGTCAAAGAGAGATTGAGTCCATACATAGTACCAACTGTGTTGAGTCCAAAGAAGGATAGAGGATGGAGAATGTGTATAGACTCAAGAGCCATTAACAAGATCACCATCAGGTATATATTTCCTTTACCAAGAATGGATTGTTTAATGGACTATTTAAGTGGAGAAAATTTATTTTCTAAAACAGATTTGAAAAGTGGATATCACCAGATTAGAATGAGAGAAGGTGATGAGTGGAAGACATCCTTTAAGACAAATGAAGGTTTGTACAAGTGGCTTGTTATTCCATTTGGCTTAACAAATGCCCAGAGTACTTTTATGAGGTTGATTAATTGAATACTGAAATATTTCATTAGCAAGTTTGTGGTTGTATATCTAGATGATATACTGATCTTTAGTGGGACTAGAGAGGATAATTTGAGAGACCTGACACTAGTGATGAGGAGACTATAGGAGGAGAAGTTGTTGATAAATCTGAAGAAGTCCTCTTTTATGAAGACATAACTCATTTACTTGGGTTTTTTGATCTCTTCAAATGAACTGAAGATGATTCAGAGAAGGTGAAATAAATCAAAGAATGGTCATCACAAAAGAGTATGTTTGAGGTAAGGAGCTTCCATGGATTAACAAGCTTCTATAGGAAATTCGTAAGAGACTTCAATGGAATTTGTGCACCAATGATGGATACAGTGAAGAAGAAGCACAAGTATTTTAAATGGACAGAGGAGGCCAAGAGGAGCTTCAATATACTGAAGGAGAAAATAACAAAACGACCAATTCTAGTCTTGCCAAATTTTGAAAAGACATTTCAGGTGAGATGTGATGCAAGTGGAGTTGCAATTGGAGCAATTTTGAGCCAGGACAATAGACCTGTTGCCTATTTCAGTAAGAAGTTGAGTGCAACTAAGAGAAAGTACTCCACATATGAGCCTTGAAGAAATGGAGACATTACCTTGTCCCTCGGGAATTTGTCTTGTATAGTGATAACAAGGCTTTAGAATTCATAACCAGATAGGAAAAATTGAATCAGATGCATGAAAAATGGGTTGAGTTTATGTAGAATTTTACTTTTGTCATAAAACATATTGTTGGAAATGATAACAATGTTGTTGATGCATTAATCATGAGATGTTTTATTCTACAGGAATTTCAGGTGAAGACCTTGGGGTTGGAACACCTGAAGGATATGTATTGTGATGATCCAGATTTCAAGGAAGCATATGAAGCATGTGAGAATATTGTGTTGGGAGACATAAGTAAGTTGGCAGAGTATATGATTCAAGAGGCATTGTTGTTCAAGGGAAATCAGTTGTGCATACCAAAATGTTCAATGAGGGATAACCTTTTGAAGGAAAAGCATAGTGAAGGATTGGCTGGACATTTCGAACATGATAAAACATTTTCACAGCTGAGCAGTTCATACTATTGGCTAGGTATGAGAGAAAAAGTGATAAATTTTGTGAACAAATGTAGAATTTTCCAACATGCAAAAGTAAAAAGACAGAACACTAGATTGTATCAACCATTGCCAATACCTGAGAGGCCTTGGGATGCAATAAGCATGGAATTTGTGTTGGGACTACCAAGAACACAAAGAGGATATGATTCCATATTTGTGGTGGTGGATAGATTTTCAAAGATGGCACACTTTATCCCATGCCATAAGACTAGTGATGCAACACACGTTTCAAATCTTTTTTTCAAGGAAGTTGTGAGACTTCACGGCCTACCCAGAAGCATTGTCTCGGACAGATACACAAAATTTGTTGGTCATTTTTGGAGAAAACTATGGAAGATGTCGGGGACAGATTTTTCCTTTATCTTAGCTTATCACCCTCAGATAGATGGATAGACCGAGGTGGTAAACATAATTTTGGGAAAATTATTAAGGAGTCTGGTCACTGAGCATCATAATCAGTGGGATCAGATTCTTCCACAAGAAAAAATTCCATACAATGACTCACCAAATAGGAGCACTGGAAAAATCCCATTCCAAATATTGTATGGAATGAAACCCAGGGTAGTAACTGAGTTGAGAGACTTGGAATAGAGTGATATCAGGAGTGTTGGAGAAAAATATTTTGCTGCAGAAATGCAAAAGCTCCATAGCCAGATCATAGGATAGTTGTAGAGTTCTAACCAAGAGTACAAGCATAGAACTGATCAACATCACATAGAACTTCAATTTGAAGTAGGAGACCAGGTTCTTGCACATATTAGGAAATAAAGGTTCCCTAGGGGAACATATAACAAGTTAAATATGAATAAGATAGGGCCATGCAAGATCTTGAGAAAGTTTGATGCAAAGGCCTATTGGCCCTTGACCAAGTTTTGGAGAAATTGGGTCATGTTTGACCGATTTTGGGACTTCAATAGGCTGGTCGAAGGTGGAGCGCAAGGCAAAGAGGAGATTGTGGGATCTTGGCCCCTTATTACATAATTTTTAGGTTTATGGTTTATGTAATGGGTATGGGATGTCATCCCATGGGTTTACCCATGCTTAGGCCCATTTTGTAATGTATAAATAGAAATCTAGGTGATGTAAGTAGTTGGTTCTAAGGGTAATGAGGCCAGCGTGATAGATTTTGATCTATGAGATTGTAAAGGCTTTGTCCTTACTGTGTGTTAAGAACTTGCAGAGATAAGTGCAAGTGATTGTAAGAAGATTGTGTGCAGCTTGTAAGAAGGCTTTGTGATTAAACCTAGCTTTGGGAAGGAGGATATGACGAAGTGCGCGCAGATCTCATGTCCTATGCATAGTAGGTTCTTGTGGCTATGTTCTTGTAGAATATTGAAAGAATAAAATAAAGAAGAGAAGAGTTGTTGGACGTAGCCCCACACTGGGGTGAACCACGCATATCCTATGTTGTGGTTTCCTTGTGCATTATAATTGTTATGTTATTGATGTGATGTATGATTAGTGCAATGACATATGTTAGATGCATCTAATATAATAGATTAGTACTTAGTAATGTGAATAAATTCTAGATCTGATCTATTTCTATGTGCTAAGTTCTTGGAAGTGTTATATCTTATTGGATACTGCGTTGTTCTGTAATTAGGGTTTGAATCTGTGATGTGAATAAGGGTTAAATGATGATCAATGTTAACTGCTAAGTGCTTTGTTAGTGTTATAATCACATATATGTGTCCCATCTAGGTTGCAAACACTTGAGTCCTACAACCCTCCCCTACCTCTACCTTGGGTGAGACTTCATCCTCATTTGTAGGTGTTACCGAAAGTGTCTGTAGTTAGGGTTTTGTTGGTGCGTTGTTGAAGTGTTGAACATAGGGTCGGCCCTTGTACCAACAAATGGTTCCATTGCTGGGACGAGATTCTGTGATTGTTTTGAACTGAAGAAAAGAGAAATATGTATGCGTAGATATGTTTCCCTAGTGCGTAGTATACTACTTGACCTGCAAAGATCTGTGCTAAGAAGATAAGTCTGATCTAAATAAAAGAGTTAAGATAAGTGAAAGATTATATTTCGAAATAATAGATCTAAGTATGTTTAATAGATTTGGTCCTAGTCTGAAAACTAGGGTACAACTAGAAGAAATAATATTTGATATGAATAGATCTAATAAGAATAGTGAAATATATGTTATTCCTATGCATAGAAAGAATGTTTGGACTAACAAGTGGATGCAGGATCCTAGAAAGAATTTTTTGGAGACCCACCACTGTGATCCCAGTGCGTAGTATAAGAAAGGTTGGGGGTCATTTAAGAGAAATAGAGGGTTAACTCTTTGTTATAGTTACAGAAGACTGAGACATCTTGCTAAGGAATGACCTGGTAGAGGTCTTATTTGCCTTTGTTGTAAGGCTACTGGAGATGAAGTTTTGGATTTCCCTAGAATGATTGCTAAAGTTGAAAAGATGAATATGAGACAAGAAAACCATGAGACAGGACACAAAAATAAGGATATGATAAAACCCCAGAAAGAATTAGAGTCTGTATTATTACAGATGAAAGAAACCACGAATGATCACAGAGATATCAACTTATCGGAGATCTTAAAAGAGAAGGAGCACATAGAAACAACAATAAGAGACTTCAACATAGACTGTGTTTTGGATAAGGAAATCCAGATGAATATCATGACAGAAAGAACTTGGGAAATTTTGGGAAATCCTGCTATGGTTCCTTCATTAAAAGGAATAGGATTATTCAGAGGAAAGTTGATAACCCTATGTGGAAGACTTACCTAGACATCTATGAGTTTTCATGGAACTTCGATAGAAGAAGAATTAGAGATCGTTAAGTTTGTTGAGAACAACACCCCATTTTCTATTTTTCTAGGAAAAACCTGGATTGAGAAAGATCAGATATGAAGGAAACGAGAATAGGAGTATACAGAATAGAAAAAGAACGAAGTAAGAGATTTCATGGCTAGGATAATAACACACTTACTAAAAGAACAAGAGGACCAGTCAAAGCTACTAAGGACCATAGATTTGGACGTCGAAGCTGAAAGAACACAGGAAGACTTGAAACACATGTCTATACAATAGAATAGAACACCTACCCCAGAAAGAGAAGAAGTATTAACCTCGAACTCTATCAAAGACCCTCGATAGTGCGAAGTTACCATGACAAGAGGATATAAGAATGATAATTGAAAGAGGAAACCAATGACTCAGATTACAGGAAAGAAAGCCAAAAATTTTAGTAAGAATAAAGCAAAGTTAGAAAAGTTACAAGAAGTTCCAGGGAGGACTCCGCAAAAAGAATGTTTTCAGAACTAGAACTTCGTCGAGGTATCAGAAAAAAAAAGATTGGCACTTCTCCACGACAAAGAAATATGACCGTTGGAGGTGTCCCGACCATTAGAATGACATCCATAACTTTTAGAAACACAGTTATTCCATAATGTTCTCCATTAAACCATTGGAACTGTGCCATAACAGATGGAACAGCTTTGATTGAGGCATTCCTTCCCATTGGAAGAGTACATTATGCTGTTTTCTATTTATCCCATCGAGCTTTGCACCGAGAAAACTTTTTCTAGGTTTGATTATTCCAGCCCAAATAGAATTAGTTTCTTTCACGCAGTGATTATTGAGACCTTACCATCCATTCTGTTACATTGAGTGTTGTTCACCGACCTGAGATATCAGATCTCAAGTGTGCATGTCAGACGAAATTAGCTTAGTAGAAAAATCTGTCGAAGATATCCTAATAGACCTCATGGCTGAGAAGGTGATGTCCGTAGGCATCCAAGCTTCGTCAATGAGAGGAGTGCAAGCATCCTCATCAACTTATCATGGATCTGGACAATCCCAAGTTGCGACAGAGAAACGAATGAAGCATCGTGATGATTTAGAAAATGTGAAGCTCATCCCATATATCATGCCTGACTACATCCCACCTTTGGTTGGCATGGTGAGTCTTAACAGTGTCATGAGGGACTTCGACTACACAGTCATCACTACGTACCTCCCGAAGGGGATACGTGTAGTCAAACAACAGTTCAAGAGGATTCTGACGTTGAGGACCAGTGACTATAACTTAGGAGACCACAAGATCTATGGAAATATCACACCATACAAGTATTCGACCAAGACAAAGGGGAATAATTTGAAGATCATCCCCCAGTCTTGGACCATGGACATTATGAGGTCCACTATCTTGAACGTGATGAATATACCACACTTCGGAAGACATCAGGAGGTTAACGCATGTGTTAAGATCCCGTTGTCGTGCTTCCATGGTGTATATCTATGGTTGGACAGATGCATCACCATCGATCCGGTGTTGATCCATCAGATCACTGGACTAAGCATGCAAGGACCAAAACCACAAGAATTTTATCTATGAAAGGCTGCATATCGCACCCTGACGCAGAAAATCAAACACACCTATGTCGATGTGGAAAAAGGGAAGCCGGGTTACAAGGTAGCCTCCATCCAGAATGGTGAAGTGTGCCTAGCCTTCTAGTTGATTGCTATTAATCTAGTAAGGAAGAATAGGCCCATGCAGGTCACGGGGTTTGTCGTCGACCTCGCAGAAAAATGTGTGGAAGGGATACACATGAACTGGGAAAGCTTCCTCGTCAACCAATTAGAGAAATACTACCGGGAAGCTCAGGATCATGGATATGAGTTCCATTTTAGTTGGCTACTAATCCTCATCACCTTCATTGCTTGGGAGATGCTGGAAGGTTTGATATTCCCTAAGATTGAGCCATCAGAACCCTTAGCCACGAAGTTCACCATGCTCTGGTATTTGAGTGATATGGCTAGACAATGGAAGTCAAACATGGTGTTCCACACCTAGTACCTGCAGTTGAAGAGGCCTTTTGAGTCTTCCCCTCACATGACACTGAATACCCTGCATAGGTTTAGATCATTTGTGAAGTTCCGCATAGATAGAAATTTTATTTATATCACCGCACGAGGAGATGAACATAAAGAAGAAATCCAATCTTACTACAATCTCACTTAGGAGGACATGGAAGAAATAACTAAGGAGTGGCTTGTAGAGCTCCTTGTACCAGTTGACCAGGCATAACTGTCCGACCCTGACCTAATAAGAAGTCCTCTTGTCACTCACGAAGAGTATGATGCACCCATTAGTAGCAGAAGGAAGAAAAAGGAAGAGGTATAGAGATGAAAAACACATTAGAAGAGACTACTTTAGAATCACCTCGAGGGGGAGGTGATGAAGAAGTAGAAAAAGAATAAGACAAAGGAGAAGAAGACGAGAATAAACAAGGTGAAGTAACACTGCATAGGGACCCTATTGACGAAGTTGAGACCTCTAATAAAAGAAGGGTTTCCGCCACAAAACCTACATCGTGGAAGAATTCCAAAGCTACTAAACCATAGATGCAGACTGTGCTCATGATGGATGATATAGATTTCATCATCGCCATTGTTTTAGATACCTCAAAAGATATCTTAAAATACAATGAAGCCAAACAAGAGACCATGTATGAAATAATTGAAGGAGAGTTGAAAGGGGTACATCAAGCCCTCCACTCCAGCTGCACAATGTCTATTGTGCCCCCGTCATCAGAAGGAACAAAGTTGGGAGACGAACTTGTCCAGCTCTGCCAAATAGAAGATGCGACTGAAGCTCACCTTCATCGTGTTTAGGAAGAAAAAGAGCAGGCCACAAAGGCCTTAAAGTAAGAAAAAGAGGAAGCCAGAGAACAATGTCGGGTTGCGCAATAGGAAAGAGACGACATCCAAGACAAGTTTGTGGAGGATAGAGCACAGATCCAGAATGATAAGTAACAACTGCTCGCAGAGAAAATTCAAGTTAAAGAAGTAGTCATTAGAGAACTTCGCTCTGTGAAGGGATTAGAGCAGATGGAAGAAGACCCAGTATAAAGACAATAAGGGAATCTTGCTGAAGCCATTCAGTAGCTCCAACAGAGGATATCCAAACTGGAGTTACAAGTAGTGCCAAGCACTCCAGAGGAATTGCAAGATCCAAGAAAAGAAACTGTGAGGAGCGCAGTTGAGAGAATTAAGGCATTAGCCTTGGAATGAAAACAACTTAATAGTCGAAGTGCGCAGACCTATGAGAGCCTTGCAGAGGACCCTGAGCTCAGGACACTGGAGTCACAGCTCCACAAGGCAAAACAACAAGCAACAATAGTGCAAGTGTAGTGGAAGCTATTATGATTGGTCGAGAGGATGAAAAGAGCCTAGGAACAATGCATGGTTCAACAAAAAGTCTATGCCATTCAAAGCAAGGTCATGGAAGTGACCCAACAACTCCATGTAGTGCAGGATGCAGATTGCATACTTTTTGAGGAGATTGAAGGACAAGGTGCATAGCTAGAACAAGTAGTCACCTTAGTTTAACAACAATTGGAAGAAACTGTCACTAAGAAGGTCATTTAGGAGTTCACCGAGTAGGAGGCTCTAGCGAAGAAATAGGTCGACGCAACTCGAGCCAAGATCGATACATTTGAGGCAGCATTACCCAGATCAGAGTGACTCAGGACAAGTCACAGGTGAGTGTTGGGGGACTGTTATCCCTTGACCAAGTTTTGGAGAACTTGGGTCACATTTGACCGATTTTGGGACTTCGACAGGCTAGTCGAAAGATGAGTGCAAGGAAAAGCATAGATCATGGGATCTCGGCCCCTTATTAGGGAATTTTTTATTTTAGGGTTTATGTAACGGGTATGGGATGTTGGCCCATGGGTTTACCCATGTTTAGGCCCGTTTTGTAATGTATAAATAGAAAGCTAGGTGATCTAAGTAGGTGGTTCTAAGGGTATTGAGGTCAACGTGCCAAGTGCTAGAGTTTGATCTATGCGATTGCAAAGGCTTTGTTCTTACTATGTGTTAAGAACTTACAGAGCTAAGTGCAAGTGATTGTAAGAAGATTATGTGCAACTTGTAAGAAGTCTTTGTGCTTAAACCTAGCTCGAGGAAGGAGGACATGGTGAGGTGCATGCATATATCCTATCCTATGTGGAGTAGGTTCTTGTGGCTCTGTGCTTGTAGAAGATTGAAAGAAGACAATAAATAAGATAAGAGTTGGTGGACGTAGCCCCACACTGGAGTGAACCACATATATCCTATGTTGTGGTTGCCTTGTGCATTATAATTGTTATGTTATTGATGTGATGTATGCTTAGTGCAATGACATATGTTAGATTCATCTAATATAATAGATGAGTGCTCAGGAATGTGAATAACTACTAGGTCTGATCTATTTCTATGTGCTAAGTGCTTGGAAGTGTTAGATATGATTGGATATTGTGATTCTCTGTAATTAAGGTTTGAATATGCGATGTGAATAAGGGTTAAATGATGATGAATGTTAATTTCTAAGTGCTCTGTTAGTGTTATAATCATAGATCTGTGTCCCAACTAGGTTGTAGACACTTGAGTCATGCAACCCCCCCTGCCTATACCTCGGGTGAGACTTCATCTGATTTGCAAGTATTGTCGAAAGGGTTGGTAGTTAGGGTTTTGTTAGTGCATTGTTGAAGCGTTGAACCCTCGGTCTACCCCTATTCCAACAATGCCTATGAGATTAAGCTACTAGATGATGTGGGCATATCACCCATATTCAATGTTTCAGACCTGTACCCTTACAAAAAAGATGACACAGAGGGATCAGAAGATCAAGAGAATATTCATTGGTTGAAACAAATGCCTATAGTAGAAACACCATAGATGGAGAAGATCGTTGATCAGAGGATTGGAAAAAATACCAGGAGGAAGAGCTATTTCAAATATCTGGTCAAGTGGAACAGACACCCATTAGAAGATCCCAATTGGGAAAATGAAGCTGACAACCAGAAGCATGGAAATTCGGTGCAGGGGATCATGTATAGGAGTGCAAGAATTTTTGTGAAGGGGAGTATGATGCAAGAGCATCGTTAGCAAGCACATGGAGCAAGACCACTCAATGCCTGGGAATGTTTTCAGAATATCAACATTGGTAGTTACGACAAATATTTTGAGGCACGCCTGAACTCAGCGTCGGGAGATATTTTTAAGCAAGCCTAAACTCAGCGCTGAAAAATATTCTGAAGCACACTTGAACAATTGTGAGTGAAGTGGGAGTTTCCACTCCTGCTCTGGAATGTGACTAGACTAAGATAGTTGTTAGGTTAGGTTTAGGAGTAGAAAAGTAGTCAGGGGGAACCCTAAGAACCCTTTGAGATAAATAGAGGTTTTATACGCCCAAATGAGGCTAGCTGCAAGTTAGTAGGAGATTTCTGAGTTTGTAGTTGTTGTTTGATTGTAGCTGTAACCATTTTTATTTTGAACAAATACAATAGAGGAAAATTGATCCAATGTGTGTGGATGTTTTTATTGCTTACAAATTTCCTGTTGTTGTTGTTTCTGTAAATGAATGTATGGAACTGTGAATGTTAGGATAAGTTTCAAGTGTTTCTCTTCTGTTGAAATCGATGCAAGGCATGCATACAGAACGCGAGAAATGCGTTGACGGTATATATTTGGGTTCCGAATCTTAGAAGAGATAGAACGAAACTTACCCTTTGCAAGGAGTGCACAGTCGTCTGCAATAATTCAAACCTTGCGTAATAGCGGGTTGCAAGGTGTGCACTAAGAAAAAGGATAATGCCAGGGGGGCGAGAGGAACTTCTTGTCGAGAAATCCTTTAGATATGAGTTATCAAAATCCTTGAAACACAAGGACTGAACAGAAATTCGAAGTCTTCACAAGCCCAAGCTTAGGAGGGATAACACTTTTCATAAGTGTAGTCAAGTTCCAAGAGTGAGACCCGCAGGAGGCACAAAGGTTGAATCCTTTGAAGACTTAGAAAAATTTCTAAGTTAGAAGAGATGAGAAGCTCAGGAGGAGGAGCGGTAGTGGTTGTTGGATCACAGTGTAAGAGATAAACAACCATCTGATCAGAACAAGGTGCGCGAGCTTTAATGATTTACACACACGGGATAGGAACTCAACAAGGTTTGAGACTTGAGATTTCTGAAGCCTGAAGAGATGGAAACCTGAAGTAAAATATTGACCACTGATCAGTCGAAACAAATATGAACCATCAGATCACCCGAAGTGAGCCTCAAGTGTTGGATCATCCAAGCGAATCTGAGCCATTAGATATCGAGAGCTCGGGAGGGGGCAAGCTTGAGAGTTGATATTTCCTAAGTCTGAAGCTCTAGAGATCCGAAGTGAATATCAAC
>JZKD02S1772298.1:1231572-1248099 GCA_000966675.3 Picea glauca
CTATTTCATGAAAAAATTACTTAAACAGGTTGTAACCGATTAAGTAATTTTTTCATGAAATAGTTTATGTCGACTCAACCATAAATAAAATTGTTTTTAAATCACAAACTGACAGAGTTGTTTTTTCGATTTAGTAGATTACATTGTATTTATCAAACCAATATCTGATATTGACACATTGCATATGTAAAGGATCATGCCAATTCAAGCATACATAATCGTTTCAAAATCAAGCCAAAAGAAATGAATCGAGCTAGTTTGGGGCCGACATAATCCAAAAACAACGAAATCATATCAATCCAAATCATAGCTGTGTTTGATAAATAAATCTCCTGTACAGATCGAATGCAATCAAAGTCCAAAATGGAAACAAAACATAATCATTCCTTAAATATATATTCGAACAGAACTAAACAAAAACAAAACCCAATCGACTATATTAATTCAAACATACAGAACTGTTTCAAAGCAAACCAAACAGAATCACAAACACCCCAATCGCTTATACTAATCTGAGCACAATAACATCGCATAACCAAATCATATCTACATTTAATTTTAGCAAAATGAATCTACTGTACATGATTCACACAGAAATCGTTTTTAGTGATCCGAGCATAACAAAACCATTTTGAATCTATTAAACTGAATAGAGATAATTGAAAACAACTCCAATCAATTACATTAATTCAAGCAAACTTACAAAGCAAAATTGATGTCAAAACACATACCTGGGAAGTAAGAAAACAAGTTGGTCATGATAGCTTTGAATTGACAAAGGCCATAGTTGTCTCAACGTTTCTGAAGACAATTGAACCGGTAGTCTTTTACTTCTTCTGACAGACTGCTTGATTTTCTAAGGGTTGATCAAGGGTTCAAGAGTGTGGGAGGATGGACAGGTGAAGGGGGTTTTGAGGCACAGGCCTGGAGAATTCATAGACGTTTCAGCAAATGCACACAGACCCAAAACGCACCTTTCAGCCACGGAGAAGATCTAAAACTTGAGCCCTAAAACATGAGCTAGATCTCTGTAACAACTCGATTTCTGAGGAAAATGCCCGTGACCAAGGTAAAGGGGCTAATTTCAGTTATGGGTTTTCAACGGTTTGGTTTAATGGAAAACCGTTTTCCCAGAATCCCACTTGCAAAGGCGTGTCTCTGGGAGGAAATTACGGGGGCAGTCTTCTCTGGCAATCAAATAGTAACTGACTCTGAACACCATGGGGTTTAAATTCACCCTACAAGAGCCAGGAGAGAACACACAGTGAGCAGGGTGAATGGTCAAGGGTTTGAACATGGTATATGCCAGATCGAATAGCTAACAGACTTCCCCGAAACCAACAGAGTTAATCCGAGATAGGAGGCAGGCATTAATGCCAAAGTGTGCGAGGGTGGTAGAACTAAATTAACCCATGAAAAACAATCATATCCAACTGTACAATTTACGACGCATATGGTGATTCAAATCACTATTGCAAATGTCAAAAACCATGCCATTCAAACAATTAATGAAATCTGTGGTAAGTCGACCAAACATTTGTGCAAGAAATAATATTAGCATAGTTTTAAAACCAAAACAATGATTCAAAATCAACACCAAGGGTTCGATCATATTAAATATGTGTTTAAAGAAATGATTACACCAACGGTATAACCACAACGTCGATGTGTTTTCATGAAACCAATGTGTCAAGGAAATCAATGAAAGACTATATAACATCAAAACACCAATGTATCAAAAACTCGATCATAATAATATCATCACAGTCTTATACAAACAAAGTCATATTAACAATTAAAGAATGCCAAATGAGTAAAAATCTTGGAGCCTTGCCAACTGTGCAACTATAATTAAATTGGAAACGCAATGAACACATAGACAAGAATGACCATAATAATCTAGTGACGATTTAAATGTGACTTCAAAATTAAAGTTTTCAGGCTTGCAGTCGTGAAAACAAGAACAAAGGCAGGTGTGTAAATGTGCAAAAATAATAATGTTGTTTTATTCCGAAGATTACGATGAAACTCAAGGTTCGCAAAACACTGGTGTAGGCAGCTTATAAGGACAGTATAAAAAAGCGAATTGGCTGCCAACAATGGAGACACAATGGTAGAAGAAGTTATCTCTGCCAAAAGAACAACTTCAGATTAGGATAATAGGAATAATTCCAACATAAATAACCAGAAAACTGTTTAAACATCATCAATGATCAAATATTCCAGCAGTGTTTAAAGCATGAAAACTGATAACAGTCTTAAGATAAGTGAGCCACGATATTAAAGATAGAATCTCCAATACTCTTGACAGGGCCACTATTGCGAGAAGGCATCCATAGCCTCGACAGGGTTTCCATTTAACCCACTATGATATCCGTGTCCTGCCAAGAAGTTCCATATCATAATAAAGGACATTTTAAGGTCATAGGTTTCATATTTGCAAATTTTCATATACTCGACATTGCTTCGCTGCCAGTGGGCCTGTTCAGTACCTCGGTGAAGTTGTCTTGGCATCATGCATGCATTTACCCGTTGCTAGCGGACCTGTTTAGCATCTCGACGGGTTTACAAGCACTTCCCACAACTCTTTTAATGATTTATTTTGTTTTTTAAAGATATATAATTGAGCGGGGTGACGCTGAAAATTATGATATTTTGACATAGTTTTTACAGACCTCAACATAATTTTTTAGAATTGTCCTTCATTAAGATCTAGAGATGGTTTGTTTACAAAACCGTCCTTTCTAAGGTAGGGAGACATCTTCTGAGTCATTCCCTTAAGGAACAGGGACAACGTAAGAAGATAATAGATGATCGTGATAGGATTTACTCACAGATCGAAATCAGTTAACTTCTTTCAAACAACAGTTTTTTTCCAACAAAGATGTAAATCTCAGAAGTAGTCTATAATTGATGTTTAGATAAATTTTCAACAGTCATTTCAGAGGAAGAATTTTCTATTTTCTCTGTCTGAACAGTTCCAAAATTCAGGTATGTGTATTTCCAAAAACAAAAAGTGATAAGCGAAAAAGATAAAAATACACCAGTGAAGAAAGATTTGAAAGAAAAGAAATCCAAAAAACAAAAGTAAATATGTACAGAAGGTGCATCTGAAAACCTCATGCAACAAATCCCTTGGGCGACTGAAAAGTAGGAAAATCTTGTTTGATGGGAAAGCAGTCTTACTCGTGGTACCTTGGGTCAGGGTTGATTTAGATTTATTTATCTCTTTACTTTCCACTTAGGATATTCATGACGATACTTCTTTTTTTGAAAATAAATTCTCAACTAAGAGTAAAGAGAAAAGTATCAAGGGGACTTCTCTGACAACAACCGTATTATGGTTCTCGTGGTGCGCCCACTTGTGTTCATGACCGCATTATTACAAAAAGAAATAGTGAGAAATCAAACTGAAAGAAAACCTATTCCTAAACCTACCCTAACTATTGAACACATTAGGATACTACGTGAAGTCATGCTTCCAATGTAGCCATTGGAGTAACTCTAATCCTGCAATGGAAACAAAATCAATCATTATTAATAAGAATGGTAGTATATCAACAAATGATAGAAACATATCACACTTACCTTCATAATCATCATCTAAAAACAAAGTAAGCACGATCTTACCATTCCCTTGAATATTCTTGATGTATGAATCCTCTAGCCATTGTGCAATATTGTCGTGATAAGGGTCATAATGGCATGAGCGAGTGTAAGTAGTTTTGAAAAACTTGTAAGGATTATGAGGAAATGGAATAACCATCAACCAAGGCTGAGATGCCCCATCCTCCTGACAATTTTCTAAGTGTTCATTAATTTCTTCACATGGAGGATTTAAAAGAAACATGTCACGCCTACTTCCAAGATACTTAGGTAAAAAGAAAGCAAGTGCAACCTTGTCTTTCTTATGAAATTTATTTATATATGAATATTCAATCCATCCTAAGATCCTGTCACAAAAATGAGGATGCAAACCATGACTTTGATGAAACGAATATATCAATGGGAAAATCAGCATAGGAGGATTCATGCAATCCATTAGATCATTGGTTTGAATGTTTCCTTCGATGCAATTGATCATTTCAAAATGTGAAGTATAAACATTGAGATTCTAGCTAAGCAAAGAATGAGTATGAAACTTAGAATGTTTGCTTTCCATAAAATATAATGCATTGTCTTTTTCAACAATAAACTGTGTAAAATCATCTCCCAACATGTCATTTTCCCATGTGAGTGATGAAAGTGAACAAGCGTCAAATCCAAGTTCATCAATGTTAGGTTCGGAATTGATTTCACCAAAATTTAGCATATCGAAAGGATATGATTGTGGTGGAAAAGAGTAGTATGTTGTAGGTAAGGTCTCAAGTCCACCAGAATCTAGGAATAGATCAGGATATAAAAAATAAAAGGAATCATAAATAAGCAGATGAAAAGAATCTCTTGAACTATGATACTCAACAATGGTCTTCTCAAAACAATTCTCTTCACTTTCTTCAAAACTCTCACTTTGTTTTGGTGACGAATTCCTCAACATAATATGATCATCTGGATTTGCCTTTTGTGTGATAGATAATTCAAAATTTATGTGACCAAAATCTAGTCTTTCTTGTGAACAAAGTGCGTTTTGAGGATGACGGTTTAAGGTTTCTTCTTCTCTAATCAGTTTCATAGGATTACTAGAACATTCAAGATGATTTTTGTTACTTAAGTGTTCTTCAATGACTGATTTCAAATGTTGATTAGAGCATGAGTCAAAATAATGAGGATATTCACCTTGAGCTAGAAATGAATCTTCTCCCATATTGTTCGAAGACGGAAAATACAATGATTCAAAGGAAAAACCAATTTGGTTGTCAATAAGGACCAGGTCAATAGATTCTACCTCCCTAGCTTGTTCAACATTATCGGAAGATTTTTTCTCTTCTTGCGAAGAATATTGTTCTTGCAGTTGAGTGATAGGATTTGCAATTAGTTCTTCATTCGTGGTTGAACATGACTGAATGGAAGGGATGGAAGCATCATAGAAGAGATTTAATTCCAATGACATGTCATCGAGATTAAATTTACAGTGGATATGATAGACTCTTGTCAAAAAGTCTTCTGAAGATGAATCGTCATTGATTAGCGAAGTATGAAATTCTTCACATAATTGATCAAAATCATAAATTTCAAAAGCATCTAGAAACTCATCTATAAATTGAAACCAATAAAAAATGTGACATGATGGAAAGGATTCAAACCAATGTTTGATCCGACCTCTAAAAGTAAAAGAGAACAGTCTTCATAAAACTCCTAAATCTGAGATGTCATGTTTGATGCATTTGTACCAAAACTTGTTAAGGTGGTCTTTAGCAGATATATTGCCTTCACCATCAAAGGTGAGTTTGGAAAAGCGAGAGACTGTCTCGTTGGGAACATCAGGTAATGAGAAGTTGAAAGCATGTTCCAACACAACGATTTGGGGAGCCATGGGGAAATTGAATATATTTAAAATAAAGGATCCTACAAGGCCATCTTGTCAGTCGACCCTCCTCCTAGCGCCATTTGTTGATGGGTGAAATTGAACGCTCACCAACTGGAAGAGTGGATCCAGTTTGGGGTTGTCTAAATAACCCAAGCCGTTTGGGATGAACCACCCTGACGGGTTTAGCGGCTCCGTTAGTCGATCTAAGTCCTAAGGAAAGTAATGAAAACTACACTAAGGAACTAATCTAAATGAAAACAATAATTAAAACAAACTAATAAACAAATCTAAACTACATATATACAATTTATTACCTAAATCATACAACTATAATTCTATAAAATTAAATATTCAATCATCAACAAAATCAGATCCAATTACAAATATACAATATTTACAGATTATAGGTTTCAATGAAAACCTGCAAAAATCATTGGTAAACTGTCCTAAGACAGCAAAACTATTGTCTTTTGATTTTTATAATTTTATGAGGAATAAATTAAATAAAAACTATCTAAGCTAAGTAACTAAAATAATAACTCTTACTATAAATCTGAACTAAACTACGTAAAGAACACTAATAGGCTAACCTGTAATAACGCTTTCCAATTTGTCCTGTGTAAAGGATCCAGTTCAGCTGTTCGATGGGAGGAAACCTGCACCAGATTCTTTGCAAGCCTCTTGTAAACCAGAAGCAACAACTCTCTTTGAATATCAATAACAAAACAAACAAGACATAAAAAATTGACAACAATCTTATGATTTACAAATCGTCGCAGTTAGATAAATCTGTGTGCAAAGATCTGTACAAAATGATTCATTTAACGAAAAAGGTAAACCTATAATTCATTAAACTGAAGCAAGGTAATTGTTGTACTTTAAAATAAGAGAAATCAGATATGGACAACATATAAATCAAATCAAATCAAAATGTAATGAATCATGATAGATAAAGTAGTCGATGACTGATTACAAACTAATATGAATAAAATCTGAAACAAAAGTTTGATATATTCAAAGCTAAAGCTATTACAAGACATCAACTTTTATCCCAGTCTGTATTATTATAAATCCATAGTCTGGTTCTCCCAACAATGATGATGATAATGATGTTCATTACAAAAAATGACAAGTATTTAAAGGCCTCCCACAGGGTAAAACATCCCTATGGGAATTATCAAAAACAGTTTACAAAAAATCTAGGGATAATCTCCCAAGTTTCTATCCCTAACTAAAACTAACAACCTATAACAAAACTATATCACAAAAGTATCTCCTAAACTACCACAACATGCCCAATTGATCATTGAAATTTGTATGCACCTGAAAGTGTAGAGGATATTTTATTGATAAAATTAACAAAAATCTAAATTTTAAGACTAGCTATAGAATCTTGCAATTCTGTAGCTGGTCTAATTTGAAAATAGAACTGTGTTAAATCAATCCAGAACTAACAGAATTATATTCAAACTATTAAACAAATATTTAATTGCTAATTGGAAACCAAACGAATCATTGAAATCAGAACTCCTATGCTAATTGAGAGAAAACACAATCATGTTTGAATCTATTTTAATCAAAACAGGTTGTAACCGATCAAGTAAATTTTTCATGCAATAGTTTATGTCGACTCAACCATAAACAAAATCGTTTTTAAATAAAAAACTGACAGAGTTGTTTTTTCGATTTAATAGATTACATTGTATTTATCAAACCAATCTCTGATATTGACACATTGCATATGTAAGGGATCATGCCAATTCAAGCATACAAAATCGTTTCAAAATCAAGCCAAAAGAAATGAATCGAGCCAGTTTGGGGCCGACATAATCCAAAAGCAACGAAATCGTATCAATCCAAATCATAGTTGTGTCTGATAAATAAATCTCTTGTACAGATCGAATGCAATCAAAGTCCAAAATGGAAACAAAACATAATCATTCCTTAAATATATATTCGAACATAACTAAATAAAAACAAAACCCAATCGACTATATTAATTCAAACGTACAGAACTGTTTCAAAGAAAACCAAACAGAATCGCAAACAACCCAATCGCTTATGCCAATCTAAGCACAACAAAATCGCATAACCAAATCATATCTACATTTAATTTTAGCAAAACGAATCTACTATACATGATTCACACCGAAATCATTTTTAGTGATCCGAGTATAACAGAACCATTTTGAATCTATTAAAATGAACAGAGCTAATTGAAAACAACTCCAATTAGTTACATTAATTCAAGCAAACTTACAAAGAAAAATTGATGTCAAAACACATACCTGGGCAGTAAGAAAACAAGTTGGTCATGATAGCTTTGAATTGACAAAGGCCATAGCTGTCTCAATGTTTCTGAAGACAATTGAACCCGTAGTCTTTTACTTCTTCTGACAGAATGCTTGATTTTCTAAGGGTTGATCAAGGGTTCAAGAGTGTGGGAGGCTGGACGGGTGAAGGGGGTTTTGAGGCAGAGGCCTGGAGAATTCATAGATGTTTCAGCAAATGCACACAGACTCAAAACGCACCTTTCAGCCACGAAGAAGATATGAAAATTGAGCCCTAAAAAACGATGCTAGATCTCTGTAAGAACTCAATTTCTAAGGCAATTGCCCATGATGAAGGTAAAGGGGATAATTTTGGTTCTGGGTTTTCAACGGTTTGGTCTAATTCAAAACCGTTTGCCCAGAATCGCACACGCAAAAAACGTGTCTCTAGGAGGCAATTACGGGGGTAGTCTTCTCTGGCAATCAAACAGTAACTGAATCTGAACACTATGGGGTTTAAATTTGCCGTACAGGAGCCAGGAGAAAAAACACAGTGAGCAGGGTGAATGGTCAAGGGTTTGAACAGGGTATACGCCAGATCGAATAGCTAACAGACTTCCCCGAAACCAACAGAGTTAATCCGGGATAGGAAGCAAGCATTAATGCCAAAGTGTGCGGGGGTGGTGGAACTAAATTAATCCATGCAAAACAATCATATCCAACTGTACAATTGACGACGCATATGGTGATTCAAATCACTATTGCAAATGTCAAAAACCATGCCATTCAAACAATTAATGAAATCTATGGTAAGTCGACCAAACATTTGCGCAAGCAATAATATTAGCATGGTTTTAAAAGCAAAACAATGATTTGAAATCAACACCAAGGGTTCGATCATATTAAATATGTGTTTTGAGAAATGATTACACCAAGGGTCTAACCACAGCGTCGATGTGTTTTCATGAAACCAATGTGTCAAGGAAATCGATGAAAGACTATAGAACATCAAAACACCAATGTATCAAAAACTCGATCATAAGAATATCATCACAGTCTTATAAAAACAAAGTCATATTAACAATTAAAGAATGCCAAATGAGTAAAAATCTTGGAGCCTTGCCAACTGTGCAACTATAATTAAATTGTAAATGCAATGAACACATAGACAAGAACGACCATAATAATCCAGTGATGATTTAAATGTGACTTCAAAATTAAAGTTTTCACGCTTGCATTTGTGAAAACAAGAACAAAGGCAGGTGTGTAAATGCGCAAAACTAATAGTTTTTTTTTATTCCAAAGATTGCGATGAAAATCAAGGTTCGCAAAACACTGATGTAGGCAGCTTATAAGGACAGTATAAAAAAGAGAATTGGCTGCCAACAATGACTCACTAGGATTGGTAGGTAGATGGATCCTCATGAGTAATGAGGGATGGGGGGGGTGGGTGAACGCGAGGGAAGGAATGAAACTTTGGAAAATACAGAGTGAGTGATAACAGAGAAGGGGGAGAGTAACCCTCATTCTCGGTCACTGCAAAACAGAGACACAGTCTCGCATCATCGTTGTCTCAGCTCGAGGGTGGCTAGTTGTAAATCCTATTGGAATCGCTGAGCCTACGGTTGGGTGGAAACGAGCACCCCTCTCAGCAGTTGCACTCACTTCTGGTGTTATTTCTGATAAGTGTTTTACATCTTGCATCTTAAAATTTATATGATGGCATATATGCTCATAGTCTGTGCAGTTTTATGAATGGGTTGAGTATAAGACTGCATGTGTAGTGTTTTGATTCAGAAATGGTGGTTGCATGATTATAATAGAAGGGCCATGTATGGCTTATGTTTATAAATAGATTTATATGTATATATTCACATTGAATCAATTCAGAATTCAAGTCATTTCTCGGGAAATCTATACCCTTATCTGTATCAGGTGATACCCTGGATGAATCTTCCCATAGAGATACCCTTTTTTGGAAAATATCAGAAGAGGCAGCACTTCATGTGAAAAGAATCCGCGAAGGCGTAGAAGTCGTAGAATCCTTGGAGGATTTGAAGAATAAGTATCCATCCACAGATGAGATCCTATCAGGAGATCTGCGGTCATTCATGATCGGTAGATTGAAGGAATAAATGAGGGCATTAAATTCCTTACCCCTTTTTCCTTTATCTTCGCGAGCAGTGGAGAAATCAGGACCGTAGATCCCCAAGGTCCGGGAAAGAATCTGGACTGTGGATTTGTGTCGAGGAAGCTTAGGAACAATGCAATGGAGAGACAGGTCTGATCCGTCAGATCTTGGTCTAAACAGCCGACAAACGTTGGATTTGTCGAGAGTTGTAGGAGGTTTAAACCTCACGCGAAGAACAACATAAGCGAAGGTCTTGAGAAGGAGTTTGTATCGGGGTTTCGGCATTCAGGAGTTTAGGATTCTAGAGGATGAGAGTCTGGGAACTTGACAACAGAAGTCCTGAAATAGTGAAAGAACCTGAGCTGTCCGTTGGAGAGAGAACACGTGTCGGGAAATCACCCATATCAGGGATTCATACATCGGGAGTCATAGGGGGAAGTATTTTGACTTCGTGGGTGGCGAAGTCACGAGAGAATCACAACCATCCATCTGAGGAGGATAGGCAACACCTTGTCGTGTACACAAAACCTGTAGGAATTACAGAGGTCGAGGAAATCTTTCACAGTTTTAGAGAAGAGAATCTTGGGAGGGATAGTGCCATTTTGTGCATAGAGCCTTAGTTGCAAAGGTCATAGAGGAGAAGCAAAGGTCGAGACCTTTGATACTTAAGAAATATTCCAAGGAGAAGGAAGAGAAGTGCATGTTCAAGGAGGATCTACAACTGTCGTTATATCAGCTGAAGCAAAATAGATCTGGGTCGTCGAAAAAGTACGTCCAGACGCGCACAGAAGAGAGAAGAAACAAACGACAGAGAGACTTCGTGGAGAAGTGTTGATTGTCATGGGCCATTGGATCACACTGAGTTGTGAGGGAGTTAATCCATAGAAGCAACCACGATAGAAGTTGTATGGATGGTGGAGACACTTCAAGATAGAAGTGGCGACCAACCAATATCTGTTGGATCTTGCAGAGTTGCAAGGCGGTTAGGATCAGTGCAGTCCCGAAGAGGTATGAGTTCGAGATCTCACATCTCAGGGTTTCTCAAGAAGAGAGCACAAGAGTTGGGTTCTCCAACTCATGAATTCACGAAGTGCGAAGTGGCGAGGAGAAAAATCTAAACCGTTGGATCCAGGAATGGGAGAAATGTTGGATCATAACTCTGTGGGGATATCGGATATAGGGAGTTCAGGGGTTCGAAGGGTGGAAGGGGTAACCTTCGATTGTAGAAGTCGTGAAGTGTCGAAAGCTGAGGCTCATGAGAACACGTGGCACATCCATTAGGTGGGGCCTGCACAATTGACAGGTGGGCACGCATCGCCTAGAAAGAAGTCAACACTCTGTTGACTTCTCCCGTCTCGGAGATTCGTGAGATAGGAGCATGAAGGCTCAATGTTGCAACTTGCGAGGTTGCGAGTTGTGAGAAGTGTGAAAAGGAAGTCAACCATTGCTGACTTTCACGTCTCGGGAGTTTGGAGAAGAAGAGCATGAGAGTTCGACGCTTCAACCTACGAGGTTGAGAGTAGCGAAAAGTGTCAAAGGGAAGTCATGCATCGCATTTCCCCAAATCGCTAAAAGTCGATAAGTGCTTGGCTGGATTAAGCGCATAGACATGGGACAGGGTTATGTGGACAAGACCCCAAGGGGAAAACCTGCCACTCGGTAGCCTTGTCGGGGTTCAACGCTTCGTCATGTCGAGGTTTGCAGAGTCGAAAGACTCGACGCTCTGGAAGTGCTGAATTGTGAAGAGAGAAAGAATGCCATACTTGTTCGACCTGTGGTCGTGACCCACAATCACATGGAAATGGACAAGGAAGGAACTAGCCTATGCTAAGACCCCTGTAGGTATTTCGGGGATTCTGATCCTCGAGAATTCGACAAAAAATTTTGTTTTCCTTAGTGGGTATGTGACAAATTGGTATCAGAGCATGGTTACAACACTTGGCCTGCTTGGGCTCATGAATGAGTTGCACAGAAGCTCTATTCAAAACACTCTTAAAAAGAGTAACCCCCTATCTTAACCTTCCTAATGAAAAGACGAAGTTAAGAATGAAAACCCCTATTCTGTGTGTGTACATGTGAAAATATGAATTATGTACTGGTTATAAATAAATATAAATATTGACTAACAACCAGCATTTTTCCTTTTGCACACAAGCGGAAGATCAACCGCGGGAAATTATCAACGCATAGTATGGTGACTCACCAAGAAGTGGGAGAAGGCTCCCACAATAGAGACAAAGAGTCTGACAAAAGGAGGGCAACAGGGACCCCTCCAGATCTAGCCGAGACTGTGAGGAGTCTCATGGTCGAATTACAAAGCTGCAAGGCTGACAATGAAAGGATCATGAAAGAACAAGAAAAGAAAATAGAAATTAATGTAGTTTTACTGTAGAGTTTATCTGATCTACAAAGACAAATGCAACATGAACCTAAAACTCATAAACATGGTCATATCAGTGGCCACACTGAGAGGAGCACCTCGAAAAAGGTCCACCCCCGAGGTAAAGGACAAGCGTCGGATAATTCTTCTGAGAAGGAAGCTGACGATTTAGAGGGCTCTTCTAGCAATAGAACCAGTTCATATCCAAAAAAGAAAACAGAAGAAGCAAAATTCTTCCAAAGTTTGAAAAT
Source organism: Picea glauca (assembly GCA_000966675.3). Taxonomy (NCBI): domain Eukaryota; kingdom Viridiplantae; phylum Streptophyta; class Pinopsida; order Pinales; family Pinaceae; genus Picea; species Picea glauca. Next base: position 1,244,072 of record JZKD02S1772298.1, read on the forward strand.
TCAAAGAATTCAGAAAGGCCAAACCACCCTCCTTCGATGGTGAAATAAATAAGGGAGAGGAAGCAAAGTCTTGGCTACTTGGACTAAAGAAGTATTTTAGAGTCCATGACTTTTCAGAAAATATGAAGGCCTGAGTGGCCACCTTCAACTTGAATGGAAAGGCTTCCATTTGGTGGGAAGACCTTAAGAATATGAAAGGGGTTTGTGAAGAGGACCTGTCTTGGGAACATTTTGAGAAATACTTCCGAAAGAAGTATCTGTCGGAAAAATATTTCGACGAAAAGAATAAAGAGTTTTACGAACTCAAACTGGGACAACTTACTATAGAAGAATATGTCAACAAATTCCTCGATTTGTTGAGGTATGTACCCTATATCAAGGCAGAAAAGGAAAAGGTGAAATGATTCATCAGTGGACTACCTAAGGACTATCGGAATAGAATTGAATTTGATGAGCCAAAGACTCTAGAAGACACTATTTGAAAGGAAACCTATTGTCATGAATAGTTTGGGCATCGAGCAGAACCGCGCAAAGGATGGAAACAAAAGAATAGTTCAAGATTTCAAAAAAGGGGAATTAAATCCCCAGGATTTAAGAACTACAATAAGAACCAAAGAATGAACTTTCCAGCCCGGAGTATGCACCATCAGAATTTTCCCTCGAGTAGAAATAAAACTTCTGGATCCATATCAGTGAAGACTGACAACCCAAAGAGAGAATCTTTGAAATGATGGGGTTGCGGAGAAGAACATCTCCTGAGAGACTTCCCACACCGACAACAGAATAGTCGGAGGATTTATAACATCCAAGAAGATACTACCGTCATTGATGTGGCTAGGAGTGTTGCACAAATTTATGCAGCCTTGGATAATAACCAAGCCGACCACCAAGCTTCAGTACTGGAAATAGAAGGTATGATTTCCAACCATCTAGTGTCTGTTTTGATTGACCCTAGTTCAAATTTGAGTTATATAGCCCCTAAAGTTGTTGATAAGTGTAAACTACAACCACAAAAACATACCACACCATGGTTGGTAGAGTTAGCCACTGGCACCAAAAGGAGGATAACATAAGTCATACCAACCTACCAATTAATGTTGGATGAGTTCCCCACCCAAGCAACCCTTAACATATTACCCCTGAGATCATATGATATATTGATTGGTATGGATTGGCTAGCTTCCCATAAAGTCAGATTGGAATGTTACCATAAGACCTTATAATGTGTAAGTAAGGAAGGGAAGAGGATAACCCTTCAAGGGATCTGAAAACCTATATCGGTGAGACAAATATCAGCTCTGCAAATGAGAAAGTATTGCTGAAAGGGATGTACCCTATATGCAATATAGGTGTTGAAAACAATCAAAGATGACAAACCAAACCCTGACGATCACCCTATCCTAAGAGAATATAGAGATGTGTTTCTAGAATAGGTACCGAGTTTACCTCCGAGAAGGGACATAGACTTCTCGATAGAACTTTCACCGGGAGCGGTGTCGGTGTTTAGGACACCCTATCGGATGAGCACACCCAAGTTAGTTGAACTCAAGTTGCAATTAAAAGAAATGATGGATAAGGGATATATTCGACCCAACATGTCTCTGTGGGGAGCACTTGTCCTGTTCGTGAAAAAGAAGGATGGTACCTTTAGACTGTGTATAGATTATAGGAAACTCAATAAGGTAACCATAAAGAACAAGTACCCCTTGCCCAAAATCGATGACCTGTTCGATCAATTGGGGGGTGCGTCTATTTTTTCAAACATTGATTTGAGTTCGGGATACCATCAAGTCCGAATCAAGGGTGAAGACATCCATAAAACTACCTTTCGGACGAGGTATGGTCACTATGAGTTTGTGGTAGTTCCGTTTGGGTTGACCAATGCTCCTGCCACTTTTATGTGCTTGATGAACAATGTACTCAACAAGTTCCTAGACAAATTTGTGCTTGTTTTTATTGACGATATATTAATTTACTCCAATAATAGAAAAGAGCATGGAGAGCATCTTAGACTTGTACTGCAAGTGCTAAGAGAACATAATCTCTATGCCAAATTCAACAAATGTGAATTCTTCCAGAAAGAAATACATTACTTAGGCCATGTTCTCTCTGAAGGAGGAGTAGCGGTAGACCCTAACAAAATCAGGTCTATCATGGAATGGCCTACCCCAAGGGATGTTTCAGATATCAGATCCTTTATGGGATTAGTAGGATACTATAGGATATTTATGAAATTATTCTCCAAGATTGGTTGTCCAATCACTACCCTCCAGAAGAAGGGGACAAAATTCCTATGGACACAAAAATGTGAAGAAAGATTTCAAACCCTGAAACATCTACTGACCCATGCGCCCGTGCTGAAGATCGTTGATCCAGAAGCTGACTTCCTCGTGTGCACAGATGCCTTTAAGCAAGGGATCGGAGGAGTCCTTATGCAGAAAGGAAGTGTGATTTGCTATGAATCCCAAAAATTGAACGAGCATGAAGTCAACTATGTGACCCATGATCTAGAACTGGCTTCCATAGTGCATGCCTTGAAAATGTGGAGGCATTACCTCCTGGGAAGAAAATTTGTACTTATGACAAATCACTGTGGATTGTGATACATGTTTGATCAACCAAAGCTCAATGCTAGACAAGCTAGGTGGATGGCCCTCATTAGCGAGTTTGATTTTGAAATCAAACACATTAAAGGAAAGGAACATATGGTGGTCGATGCCCTCAGCAAAAGTATGAAAACAATTCACCTGGAAGCGGTGAACACCTGCGAGACAGATGTCAAGGAAAGAATCAGAAATGCACAAGAAAAAGATCCCTTCGTCCAGACCGTGACCATGTACCTACAACAAGAACTCATGGGAGTAAAATATGAAGGCTATCAAATGACCGAAGGAGGTCTGCTCACTTACAGAAACATATTTTATATTCCAGCATGTGACGACTTGAAGAGGTTCATTATGGATGACCTACATAAAAGACCCTACTCGGGTCATCCAGGATACCAGAAAATGATCACTGCCACCAGGAAACAATTTTATTGGCTTCGATTGAAGAAATACATAGCCGAGTACCTAGCCAAATGCATAGAGTGCCAACAGGTTAGAGCAGAACATTGACACCCAACAAGATTATTGCAACCTTTACCAATCCCAGAATGGAAATGGGAAACCATCTCCATGGATTTCATCACTGGATTACCAACCTCAACCAAACAGAATGACGCCATTATGGTGGTGGTGGATAAATTGAGCAAGCCTTCTCACTTCATCCCCATCAAGTTGACCTACAAGGCAATCAATATCACCTAGGTATTCATGAAAGAGATATTTAGACTGCATGGTATGACGAAAGAGATCGTGTCTGACAAAGACACAAAATTTACTTCCTACTTTTGGAAATCACTGATGGCTAGCTTAGAGACCAAGTTGTTGTTTAGCACCACCTATCACCCTCAAACTGACAGACAAACAGAAAGAGTGAATCAAATACTAGAATATATGTTAAGGATGCATGTAATCCATCAACTTAAGAAGTGGGAAGACTACCTGCCACTGGTAGAATTCGCCTACAACAACGGCTACCAAGCATCCTTAAATATGAGTCCCTTCGAAGTTCTCTATGGTAGACCGTGTAACACTCCAGTCAGCAGGAGTAATCCCGTAAAAAAGATTTCTTTTGGACCCGACATGTTGAAAGAAATGGAATAGCAGGTGACTCAGATAAAACAAAACCTGAAATTCGCTCAGAACCGACAAAAAAGTTATGTTGATCAAAAGAGAACTCCAAGAGAGTTCAAGACGGGAGACCATGTATATCTCAGAGTTAGGCCCAGGAAGAGTTCCCTGAAAATGGGAGCTTGTGCCAAGTTGGCACCTCGGTATTGTGGACCCTTTGAGGTTCTAGATAGAGTGGTACCTGTAGCCTATAGGCTAGCACTTCCTCCCACAGTAAAAGCACATAATGTTTTCCATGTTTCATTATTGAAGAAATATGTACATGATGCTAATCATATAATTGACTGGTCTGTG
>JZKD02S1772298.1:1260948-1275949 GCA_000966675.3 Picea glauca
AAATCCTTAGAAATTTGAATATTTTTACAAAAAAATCGCCAAACATTTTGTAGTTGGCATATGAAGGATTAGTAAGATTCGCCAAGGTTTCTACATTTTAAAATAAATTTCCATCGTTAAAATCATCCCTGCCATGCATGCAACATGCAAGTGGCCATCTCTTTTAGGTATCTATTCTTCCTCTTGGCTATTGTGTTGTGCTATGCAATGTATGGTACCTGTAAATACCCAAAGATACTTTAATGTAACAAATCTAACCAAAGTACATGATTAAATTTTTCCTATGCATCAGGGAAACATGTGTGCCTAAATTCGCCAGCTCAAATTTGAAGAAAAAGTGAAAAAAAAAAAAAGTAAAATAAAAATAAAAACATATCTTAATATGGAAATGACTCTCATTCTTTTCAATAATGAGTAAACATAACCATGCCAACAACTAAATTTGAATTCATTCAAACATTTCAATGCAATAATGGATATTGTAAACTCACAAATTACAACCATTTTCTTAAACCCATAACTATTTAGATTAGTGATAGAATTCATCATCAAATGACCTCCATTTGTGTTGTTGTTAAATCACATACAATAACAAAACAACAATGAAAACCTAGGAAAATAATCTTAACAGTCTATGCAATGAATCCCTACTAAAATATTCAAATGCTAAAATCAACACCTCTGCCTACACGTTTTTCTTGTAGGCATGTACCTTCTCAAAGAAATCAAGCAAGCCATACCCACCTATTCATATATGAGATAAAACTAAACATATTTTTTTTTATTTCCAAATTGATGAGTATGTATGCCTTGTTTGGTTATATGAAGGATACATGCCAACTATTTCACAAAATCTTGGATCAAATTTTTTTCTTGTGGAATGTGATGATTAGAGGGTAGACCAAGAACCTATCCTAATTTAATCAAATCATGTGCTACATTTTCATCTATGTAAGTAGGAAAGGAGTTCCATGACAATATCATTACATATGGGTTGGAATCATATGTTTAAGTAGTATTTCTTTAATACCATACTACAATAAAAATTGACATAAAGATAAATTTGAGTCATTCAAATTTAATTTCTAAATACACTGAAAATTAATTAAATTATTATTGTACCATGCTTAAAAGAAAGAACGTTCTAGTCTAGAATATTTATGAAAAATGAGGGGTTTGACTAAATGTCTCTTCAACATGCAGGCTTCTAGTAGAAAAATATCAAAAGATTACAAAAGTAACAAAACCAAATCAATAAACCTACAATATTTTAAGGGAAATTCCCTTTGAAAACTATAAGGTAGGTGGTTCTGATGAATTTCTACTATGCAATATAGTTTCCAACAAAATCGCAACCCCTATATCATACGTGATACAAATAACATATTATAATTTAAACAAAGTTTACATACCAATATCATGTTAGTAACATTAGAAATCAAATTGTAACGAATTACAAAGGCAACAAAAATTAAGAAATCCATTACATTGCGAATACCAGTGAATTTATACCTGATTGATAAGTGGTATCCTAAATTTTATCCATGATCCCTCCATTATCTCCAATTTATTTTCCATTTCCATCTTTCATAGTGCCAACTGGTTTCCTCCCAACCATACTTAGGGAAAACTTCTTTCCATGAGACCCTCGAGCTTTGTGAGCTATAACTAGTATAATATGTAGAGTATAAATAACCTATCCTGTTAACTTTTTTCCCCTACTAGAAACATTTATGTAGCATATTTTTACTCTCTAGTCTCCCCCCCCAATACCCATGGATTCTCCCCTCTATTTATATCCCTACTGAGACTAGCCACCTCACCCCCTTCATGGAAAATTATTATTTTTTCCTATTTAATTTATTTAATTATTCATTATTATTCATCACTCCCTTGTTGAGGTGTGAATTCATGTAACATACCCAACCCTTATCTAGATCATGTCACTGCTAAAATGACCCAATAATTATTTTTTATAACAATTCTAAATGCGGAAAATAACACACAACATGAAATTCAAGCTCATTCAAAAATCCATACTAATAAAAAAATAAATATAACTACTTTTATTGTGCACAATCACAACTAAATACATACACCATCATTCAACCATAAAATAGAGACACGAATTCATCATTTTTCTCATAGTAAGAAACATTAACCTAATATAACTCAGAGTAAAATGCACAACAAATATATCAACATTTAACACAAATAAACACAACGGATAAGAGCACTTATTTTCTGAAAAATTGCGACCCATTGTAGAGGAAAAATGTTCCTCCCAACCATATACTTTTTTTTTGACTTCTCAACAACAAGTCATCCCCAAGGTGGGGCTATGAATCCAAAAGAGACAGTGGTATCTAAGGTTTGCTAATGTCCCCCTCTCAATAGTCGATTACCACAGATAATTCCAATCAACCAACTCTCTTCCCCTCAACCTAGACAACCCAAGGGATGAAATCCATGTTCACTGCTCATAGTCCCTCAGGCCTTTCCACTCCCCTCCATGGCTTCGAACATAGGTTGGATGGGAAAACTATTTGATGGGACCTTAGGAATTCTATAGTTTGAACATAAATTTTCCCATTAGAAAAACATGTTCTTCTCTTGACGAATTGTTAAGACTATGTTACTCCCAGGAACACAAACTCATTCTCCATCAAATTTTATCTCTAAATAGCTTTCAAAATTTCCCACAAAAACTATCTTTAAGCTTCATCACTAAAAAACCATTGTCTGGACACAAATCTCCATGTAAAAAGTTCTCTTTATGCAATAACATGAATATGTAATTCTGGTCTCCTACCCATATGAATTTCCTCTCTTTTTCTTTTGTGTTTGACTTGCACTCTTCTCCTAGTTAATTGTACTCATCCCCCAAACTCTTAATAACTATGGGAAGTGACTCTCAGACCATCCCTCTTACATGAATTTGATTATTGGGCACTAGAACACTTAATAACTAATGGAAGGTTCATGGTAAGGATAATTTAAAAAGAAATGGTTTGGGTTTAATAAACATAGGTAAACTCTCCCCCTTGGACCCCTTCCCTCTCTTGTTGGTACTTAGCCCCTGAATCTTCATCTATGTCCATTTTCACTTGATGATACATTTCATTCATTATATTCAATCTACATCATTTACATATTGCAAGGATTTGGATCTCGGCCAAACATTACATTTATAATATACATCGCTAATTTGGGGTTTGAAAATGGGGATGTTACATTTCCCTCCCCCTACAAACTGCACTATTCTAAGTGGACTTAACCATACATTTTACACATTGAAATATATAAAAAACATTACATCAAAATACTTGATAATTCTGCAACTTAATGACTCATGCAAAAATTCCAAGAAGAAACTCCCTTTTCCCATCAAACCCCACATTGGTTGGATAGGAATCTCACATTTGTGGCTCTAGGAACTCCAACTTCCAAATGGAGTCTTCATTCTCTTATGTACAAATGTACATTCAATATTCTTCAAAATTTATAAAACATTATGGGTATTCTTCCCCCATAGCTTCCTTGTGTTCCCATGTAGCCTCTTCAGGAATGTAACAGTGTAATGTACCAAATATAAAAAGTATGCAGAACAGAGATAAAATGATAGAAATGGCAGAATAACAACAATATAACCAGAACAATCACCACAGTAGCACTAAATGATATAAGAATAACAACGGAAATAGCACTTTGATTCTGAAAGCAATGTTCACGGGCCTCTTTGAGGGGGAAACCTCCAGTTTAGCATAGCTCTATTACAATAATATCCAAGCTAGGGTTCTCATACCCTCGACTCCTATTTACACTAAATATGTCTATCAAAAGAAGCATCTAGAGGAAGATCCTTCTAAAAGCGGAAGCTTCTATTAGGTCTTCTTACATTCGACTTATTCTATTTTATTCCAAGGCCTTATTAATATTGACCTTTATTACATCTGGATATATTGTTATACCTATGTGCGGGTTAGGACCCTCACATGTCCTCCCCCTTAAAAAAAACCTTGTCCTCAAGGCTTGATATGTTGAAATTGCTGCATAATGGTGGCTGGTTCCCAAGTGACATCTGCTGGATTTGTATCTTTCCACTGGACTAACACTTCCTTGATGATTATCTGATGCAGGCGATGCTCACGCTGGTCCAAAACTACTTGTGGTTGTAGTCAAATGGATCCTTCTTCGGCTAACTCAGGAAGGTTGGTTTGAATTTAGCACTTAGTTCCAATCACCTTCTTTAAGCATGAAACATGAAAAACATGATGTAGCTTCGAATGACTAGGAAAATCTAACTGATAGGCTACTTGTCCCAGACACTTGAGAATGGTATAAGGACCTTAAATTTGGGCGCTAGCTTCTGACAATGCTCAGCCTTAAGGGAAGTTTTCTTGTAAGGTTGCAGTCAAAGAAACACCTGATCCCCTTTTGCAAATTGACGTTCAAGGCAACCTTGATCTGCTTGTTTCTTCATGCGATTTTGTGTCATTACCAAATTCTCTTTGAGGGTACAAATAATATCCTCTTGAACTATAAGTGTTTGTTCAACTTCCTAGATATTCGATACACCAGGTAAGTATGAGATAACTGAAGGTGGATTTTTTCCATATATCGGTTCAAAAGGAGTCATGCGTGTAGTTGTATGGTATGAAGAGTTGTACCATCATTTAGCTAGGGGTAACCATTGAGCCCATTGATTTTTCTTTTCCGAGGGAGAACACCTCAAATATGTTTCCAAACACTTGTTGAAAACTTCCATTTGACCATAAGCCTGGGGATGATAAGCTGTTTTGAGATGCAATTGGGTGCATTGTAGCTTGAACAGTTCTTGCAAAAAATTGCTTGTGAAAGTTGGGTCGCGATCAGAAACAATAGAGTGCGGCATGCCATGAATCTTGAATACCTGATCCATGAAACTTTGATCCACCATGGATGTTGTAAACGGGTTTTGAAGAGAACATAAATGAGCATACTTGGAAAGGCGATCAACAATCACCATGATGACTGATTTATTTCCCAATTTGGGTAAGCAGGTAGTAAAATCCATAGAGATATCCTTCCAAATAACAGGTAGAATCGAAAGTGGTTGTAGTGTGTCTGGAGATTTGACCATTTCACCCTTATTGCATTGACACACATCACATTCAGTGACAAAATTAGGAATGTCTTGTTTCATACCATCCCATAGAAAAGAATGTTTGAACCTGTCATAGGGTTTGGTGAACCCGGAGTGCCATGTTGTGGGTGTAGCATGAAGCTCATAAAGTACTATGGATTTAATCTTTGATTGTTTACTTAAATACAAACGGACTTTGTATCAAAGATCATCATGTTTCCAAGAGTACCCTGGGGAAGCTAGAGCATTAGACTACAATTGTTGGATCAGATGCAAACTTTTGGGATCGTGTAGCCATTCCTGGCGAACGACTTGGAGCCAATATGGTACAATGAAGGAAAGAGAAAAAAAGGATCCTTCATATTCATATTTTTGGGAAAGTACATCTACAACCAAATTGTCTTTTCCTTTCTTGTAAATGATCTCATAATCATATCCAAAGAGCTTAGTCACCCATTTTTTTTGCTCCGGGGATGAAATGCATTGTTCCAGAAAATACTTGAGGCTTTGATGGTCTATATTAATTTTGAAATGTTTCCCTAATAGATAAGGGAGCCACAGATCAATGACATGCATAATAGCCAACATTTCCTTTTCATAGATTGATTTGCCTAGATTTCTTTCAGATAGTTTCTTGCTGGTAAAGGCCAAAGGTTGACCCTCCTGCATAAGGACAACACCAATTCCTTTCCCCGAGGCATCACATTCCAACACAAAGGTCTTTGTGAAATCAGGAAGGGACAAGACTGGAGTGGTGCACATGGCCATCTTCAAGGTTTGAAAAGCTTGAGAAGTGATGGAGTCCAAGTGAAAGAGTTATTTTCTAGGAGAGCAGTGAGAGGTGTTGCAATCTTTCCATAATTCTTAAGAAACTTGCGATAATACCCTGTTAAGCCCAGAAATCCATGCAAGATTTTGAGAGTCTTTGGGTGAGGCTAGTCTTGCATAGCTTCAATATTTTTTGGATCCACCCTGATGCCATCCTTTCCAACCATATGACCCAAGTATTCTACTTTTGAGGAGCCAAAAGAACATTTAGATTGTTTCAGGAAAAGTTGGTGCTGAGAGAGTAGATGGAGAATTCGATCCACATGAGAAAGATGGTATATCCGGGTTTTGATATAGATGAGGATATCATCAAAGAAAACTAAGACAAAATGATGGAGAAAAGGATGAAAGACATGATTCATGAGGCTTTGGAAGGTGGAGGAGCCATTACACAAGCCAAAGGTTATGACCAAAAACTCATAGTGGCCCTCATGCATTCTAAAGGTAGTCTTGTGAATGTATGTCTCTTTCATATGTATCTAGTGGTAGCCCTAATGAAGATCAAGTTTAGTAAAGAATTGGGTGCCACTCAATTTATCCAGGATGTCATCATTGACAGGAATGGATTTTTTTTTTTTAATGGTAAGTTTGTTGAGGGCATGGAAGTCAGGACACATTCACCAAGAACCTTCTTTGTCCAGGACCATGATGATAGGATAAGAGTGGGGGCTCATACTAGGGTGAATAACGCCTGCATTAAGGAGTTCCTATACCATTTTCTCAATTTCATTTTTTTGGGAAAACAAGTAACGATACAGACAGATATTGGGAGGAAGGATTTTGGGTACAAGGGGAATGGAATGATCATGAACACCATGGGAAGGAGGGAGTCCTTGGGGAGTGGAAAATACCACTTGATGTTTAGAAAGGATGGCTTGGAGGTCTTGCGACACCGAGGGTGTCTCTGTTGCTTGTATGGGATGGAGTTGGGAAATAACACTAGAATGACCTTTTTTGAGCAGCTTTTCCATGCGATGGGAACTAATGATCTCAGGTGAACCAGTGGTGATTCCTTGGAACTTATATTGGTGGCCCTCTTGGTCGAATTTCCTTGTTAATTCCTTAAAATCCATGAGAATGGGCCCAAAGTCCTTAGTGTGTCTGCACCCAACACAATTTCACAACCGCCCATGTCGATAGCAAACATATGAGACTTTAGGTGGTAGTCACCAATTTGGAGACACTCATTTTCACAACGCCCTCCACATTTCATGGAACCACCATTGGCAATCATGATTTGGAAATTATTGACGACATGGATGTAGCAATGAGTTTCTTGGGCAATGCGGTGATGAATAAAATTATGGGTGCTTCCACTATCAACCAAAATGATGACCTTCTGATGCTTGATGTAACCGATTAGCTTGAGGGTTTGGGGAGTGGAGAAACCAGTGAGAGCATTGAGGTAAATGACCGGTTCTACTTCAGGAGGGTGTGAGGGAGGGGTTATGTCAGTGGTTTCAGGTGACTCAAACACAAGGGGAGTTTCAACATCCTCTTCTGAAATATCCTTGGAGATGGCCATAAAAGTATTTTGTTCCCTACACTTGTAGAATGAGAAATATTTTTCATCACAATTATAACAAGGGCCTTTGAGTTGGAATTCATCCATTTCAAGCCTGGTCAATTTTTGGATCTTTAGTGGAGCAAAGGGAGTAGTGGGATTTACTGGTTTAGGGAGAGGGATAAAGGAGGGTTTTCGGTTTTGAGAAGATACAACCTGTTGTGCTTATTTATCTTTTTTAGTAGCCTCCACCCAACTTTGAGGCTGAGCCATGAGGACATGGGCCCGAATCTCATCCTTAAGGCCACTGATAAAACACTCTCAAAAAAAGGCATTAGAGATGCCCTCTGTCCAAAAATACAAGCGCTCAAAGGAAGCTATAAAGTCTTCCACTGTTTCTGATTGTTTCAACTTTATCAAATGGCCCAAATGGTTGGTGTCAATGTCAAAGTGTTCATAAATCTCTGCCACAAATTGTGTCCAAGCAATATACCCTTGACGAGAAGTTTTTCTCCATTGCTACCATTTCCAACGTTCTGTTGGCAACCAATTCACATTTTTCATTATCTTATAAGCTGCCTACACCTATGTCTTCTGAACTTCAAATTGTCGTCGCATTTAGAAAATAAACGATATTTTCATTTCTTGCGACATTTGCAAATTGATCTCCATTTAGTTTTCACGACTGTAAGCGTAAAAACTCCTCCATCGTTCTTTGAACTGTCATGATCTTTTATTGATATTTTGAGTGGCACTTACCTTTGGTTTATCATTAAGTGGTTGTAATAATTTTCGAACTATGCCTATTTGCCTGTTCTTACTTTGATTACGCAACTGGATTTGATTAAACTGGTAAGGCATTGAGCATGAACATTTATGTTTTTTGAAACTTTCCTAGTCATTGAATTACATAGGGGTCATGGTTTATTTTTGTTTTTATATATATGATGTGATCCTTATTGTTATGGCTCTTGGCTTGTCAATTTTATGAAATTGATTGTCACAATGTTTAAAACCTTTGATTAAACATTTATGCAATGGCGTGTTGGTTAAACATTTGGGTTTTGATTTCACATTGAATATTCATGGTTTGAAATATTACAATGGCGCGTTGGCATATTATTCATCGTTTGATTTTTGGGTTGGCTGAATAGTATGGTTTGAACCATGTTATAATTGTTTCAACAGTGGATTAATTTGGCGGTTGTACTTTTCCATTACTATTTTGCATGACAGTGAGTGATTCTACCACCCCCGCACACTTTGCATTAATGCATGCATCCTTACAGGGTTATCTCTCTTGATTTTTGGGAAAATCTTTGAGCCCACTCTGTTCAAACCCTTGTCCCTTAGCCCGACTCATTGTGTGTTATCTCCTGGCTCCCGAAGGGCTAATTAAACCCCCATGGTGTTCAGAGTTGGTTTTGGTTTCTTTTTGCCAGAGAAGTCTGCCTCGTAATTGCCCCCAGAGTCACGATTTTGCATGAGCGATTCTAAGAAAACGGTTTTGAATTAGATCAAACCGTTGAAAACCCAGAACCTTTTTTAGCTCCTTTACCCTCATAAAGGGCAGTTTCCTCAGAAATCGAGTGGCTACAGAGATCTAGCTCTCGTTTTACAGGTAAATTCACCAGTGGCTGGAACATGCGTTTTGAGTCTGTATGCATTTCCTCAGATCTGTTCTTCAGAACTCCCTCTCACCTGTCAAGTTGTCTCGTCGTCACACAGGTATGTTCGATATCAATCGTTTTTTGTAAATAATCATTGTTTATATAACGAATTCAAATTCGGTTTTTAAACAACTCTGTTTACAGCTTTGATTGGCTCTGATACATTGTATGCATTCTATACATAGATTGGCTTTGACTAAATGAAATTTCGTTTTCCCAAATTAGCTTCGATTGGATTTTCATCGATTTGATTGATCTCGGTGTGGATTTGATTGGCTTGATTTAGCTTAAATTGGATTCTCTGCTGTCAATTGAGGTCGTTTATATCTATTTTAGACACAAGTTGTTTCCCATACTTCAATTTCAAACGCAATCACATTTCGGTTCGATTTATACGATATGATTGGCAACAGTTTTGATATGGTTAACTGTTACAGTTTGATGTTCCATATGACTTTCTACCAACATGGATACAATTTGGATTATGTTCAATATGTTTCTGTTAATATGCACCCAAATTATAACAGTTATACCCAACCTGTTAATACACATTGATTTTCTTTTAGCTCGATCTTGTTATCAGTGGGATTCGTAATTGCAATGGATATGTTGTTAGAATTTGATTCGAAAAACGAAATTGATTGTATCCAGATTCACGATTTGTTTCCATATTAAACTCAGTTGTGATGTGTTTTATTTATTTGCCCAGTTTGAAATTATGAATTCTGTTGATTCTATTAAGATTGCAATCGTGATTTATCGATCCTGTCTGTTGACTGTGCAAGGATCAATCACGAATTTGGTTGGGTCGATGCTGTTGCATATGATTTCGTTTACACATAATCGAAACAGTCTTTCCACCTGTGTATTTGATTGAACGATTTGAATTTGTTGTTATATCATTATGGCTATAACAAGTGGAAATTGGTTTTGTTGGATTAGATTATATCACATACAATATCACTCATTATTGATTTCATTTAATATGAAACAGTCTTGTTACTGTTTGACCCAATTTTATGGTAAAAGAAAAATAGAGTATTCTTACCCCTGTTTCGATTAAATCACTTTTGATTATGTTTTATATTGAATGATAAAATCATTTGAATCATTAGTGATTTGTTTTGAATGATTATTAAAAAGAAAATTGGATTTGATTATTTTAAAAGATTTGATTTGATTTCAATTCTGGTCCTGTATGTTATTTTAGACTAGCTACAGAATCAGATGATTCTGTAGCTAAGTCTGTAGGATCAAATTTTTATTGTTTTGCAAATAAAATACCTTTCTAACTTGTTATTTTTAGTCTATTGCAGATAAATTTGAAATTGCAATGGATTTGATGAGCAGTTAGGGGAGATTTGAAATATTTTACTTGCATTTTGATTTCCTAGTTTAGTTGATATTGGGAATATCTTCCCAGATTTTTGTAAACAGTTTTAACTTCCACAAGGAGGTTTTACCTTGTGGAAAAACTTATAAATGCTGCTCATTTTTGTAATAATAGAATCCTCATTCGCGGGAGAACAAGGATATGGAATTTTAATACAGACTGAGGTAGAATTTGGTGTTTTGTTACAGCTTTAGCTTCTCATGATATCAATATTTTGTTTCATGTTGTGTATATCAATTTGTATTCGGTTAATGACTACTTTAGCTATCTTAATCATTTACAAATGATATAATTTAATCACTGTTATCCATATCTGATTTCTTCCAAGCATTTAAAAAACATAGCAATTGCATAGTTCGGTTTGTGAATGGCAAATTTCTCTTCTTCATAAGTTGAATTATTAAGTATAAGTTTTTGCATAACAGGTTTCCCTTATTGCAGAGATTTATAAATCATATAATTGTTATGATTTTTTATGTCTTGTTTGTCTTGTAAACCAACTCAAAGAGCAACGCAGCCTATCATTTATGAGAAGCTTTTGGATCAACCGGTGCAAGTTTCCTTCCTCCGACCAGCTTCGAAGTCATCATACATAGGACAAATTTGGAGTGTTTCCAGGTCAGTTAGTCATATGTTTGTTTAGTATATTATTAGTAGTTTAGTTAGATATATATATGTGTTTTAGTATATTAGATTGTTAAATTTCAGTAAGTTTTATTTCTTATTCATCAAACCATAAAATCAAAAAAGAAATACCTTTCTCTGTCATAGGACAGATTGCAAATGAGTTTTACAAGTTTTATTCAAATCTGCAAGTTGTAGATAATGTACATTTGTGAATAAGTTGTAATTCAATCAGTAATTAGATAGTTGATTATTAGAGTTAGTGTAATAGTAATTAGTAGTTTGTATATAGAATAGTTAGAGTAGTTTATATTTATTTTTAGTTTAATTTATTTAGTAATTTGTTTCAATTAGATTAGTTTATTAGTTTGTTTTTATTTAATTTGTTTTATTAGTTTTGGTTAGTTTAATTTGTTTTATTAGTTTTATTTAGTTTAGTTTGTTTTATTTGTTTTAGATAGACTAGTTAGTTTAGATTAGTTTTCTCTTTGGTTTCCTTAGGATCTTAGAGCGTCCAATGGAGCCATTAAACCCGTCAAGGTGGTTCATTCCAAATGGCTTCGGTTATTTAGACAACCCCGAACCGGTTCCACTCTCTCAGTTGACGGACGGTCAATTTCGCCCGTCAACACGTTCTTGATCTAGATGGAGAACACCATACCAGAGTTTGGACAAGTCATTTGTAATGTTGTATAAAGAGAAATAATGCTCCATTTGTGTTACCCAACCAGTGGGGTCCGAGCCATCAAATTTGGTCACATCCACCCGTGGAAGGCATAGGTCACGTTGAAAGTGATGGTGCTGAAAGTTATGGGAAAGAGAGGAATATTCACCTTCAGTATGTGGAGGAGAGTTGGAGAAAGGGTTATTTATAGGGATACGAAGCTTGGTGTAGAGTGACAAAAATACAGATTCAAACTGGGTGGTCAGGTCTTGTTTGACTTCCTCCATTGAGGACTGCATGGTTGTATTGACGGTGACAACATTAGCATTGAGTTGTTTCACTTCTTGTTGGGTCTCGATGAGACTAGATTGCAAGGTATTGAAGTGAGATTCCAAGTCTTGGCTACGGTTATGGGCCATGAGGATGAGGGAACCAAAAAGGGGTGGGTATGGTCAAATTTTTTTCCGAAAAATGATATCTATGAATGTTATAATGGAGAAGAGATGAATCCAATGGAATAGGTCTCAAATAATGGTGAAAACATTTCCAAATTTTTTTTTTTTTTTTACACCTATGGAGTTATACTCCAGTCTAAATAATACGATAGTGATGAAATGCCCAAATGCTTAACCAGGAAGAAATTTGTAGTGATTTGACAACCCGAACACAGTTGTGTGGCAATAGATCTTGTTTGTTTTAATTTTTTTATGTTTATGTCCCCAAGGGTTAGGTATTCAAGGGTTATATAATCAAGGCTTTTCCCTATGCTATAGCTCTCTGATATACGTGCGGGGTCCAACAGTAGTACTCGACCCAATATCTCAAGGAAATAACTAAGGAGGATAGAACGTACCCTTCTCCGTACTACCCGACTACCTAGGTACTAAAGAGTATCTTCCTAATTGTTTTTCTCGATGGAACTATAGAAGTAAGGCAGCCAATCAGTTTATCTAAAGAGGGATTCAGATAATCTAGGTCGATCCATACACAAGTATTGTCTAATGTGATACCACTCGAAGGGGTACTAACAGGGGTTACAAGGATGGCCAACATAGGTGCGCTTAAGTACCACTTGTATTTTCTGCGTGTATGAATCCCTCAACCGTTGGTTTATGCGCGTAATGAAAGATCTCTATGGATTAAAGATGTCGGAATACGTCTCTACCTTGAAAAAAAAATTAACCCACACTTTCTGCTGAAGAAAGTGCTATGATACCACTTGTAATATACTAGATATAAAAAGTATGCAGAACAGAAATAAAATGCTAGAAATAGCAGAATAACAACAATATAACTAGAACAATCACCACAATAGCACTGAAATGATATAAGAATAACAACATAAATAGCTCTTTGATTCTGAAAGCAATGTTCACGGGCCTCTTCGAGGGGGAAACCTCCAGTTGAGCAGAGCTCTATTACAATAATATCCAAGCTAGGGTTATCATACCCTCAACTTCTATTTATACTAAATATGTCTATCAAAAGAAGAATCTAGAGGAATATTCTTCTAGAAGTAGAAGCTTCTATTAGGTCTTCTTACATTCGACTTATTCTATTTTATTGCAATGCCTTATTAATATTGACCTTTATTACATCTGAATATATTGTTCTACCTATGTGCGGGTTAGGACCCTAACAAACAGGTCCATTGAACCTTCTCCAAGATGATGTCTTTGTTCCTAAGAACTTTAACTTTCCAATCCAGGATGCACATTAGTTCCACCCATAAATCGCCTTTGTGTTCCACCTATATCACATTCTAATCAATCACATGATTAGGATTAGGTACATACTTTTTTAATAAATAAACATGGAACACATGATGAATTGTCATGGATGTAGGTAATGATAGAATGTATGAAACTAGCCCTATCTTTTCTAAGACCTCAAAATGCCCACAATATCTCCTTGCCAACTTTGGGAAACTTCCCAAATTCAATGAGCTTATCTTGGCTTTAACTTTAAAAAAAACATTCTCTCCCACTTTGAATTCTCTATGTGTTCTTCTTTTATCGACATATCTCTTTTTTCAATATTGTGCAACTTTCAAATTATTCCTAATCTTTTCCATCTTTTCTTCCATTTCCCTTAACAATTATGGCCCGATCAGGACTTTGTCTATTGAGTTATCTTAACTTACTAGTGTGTTTCATTTTCTTCAATATAATGCTTTGAATAGGTTGATCCTCAATTATTCTTGACACCCATTATTGTAAGAAAAATAAACTAAATGGATATAGTCCTCCCACCTAGAATTTGTGTCCATTACATACATTCTCAACATATCTTCAATTATCCAATTAATCCTTTATGTCTACCAATCTGACTCTAGGTGATATGTTATATTGGAATTCAAACTAGTCCATAATCCTTTCAATAACCTATTACAAAAATTGGAAGAAAACTTGGGATATTGGTATGACATTATTTCCTTAGGCACACCATATAGCCTAGCAATTTCTCTCATATAAATTTATGCAATATTGGTTTCCTTATGATTTATTTTCATAGGAATGAAATGTGCAAACTTTGTAAGTTTTTCCACCACTACCATGATGGAATCATGTTTCCTTGTTTTCCTAGGCAATTTGGTAATGAAATATATAGTAAAATATTCAAATTTCCATGTAGCAATTGGAAATGACTACAAAAATACCACTGGATGTTTATACTTAGCATTTCTCTTCTAAATTTCCATGCGACTGGCCAAATAATCAATGACATCTTTCTTCATACAAGGAAAAAAATATTGGCATCTTAAAACTGTAATAGTTTTCTGGTATCCTAGATTGATCCGTCAGGATTTTTCGAATGACTATGGTTGAGTTATTATTTGCATGCATTAAATGACCATTGGGAAACTTAATGAAAGAGCGATAAAAGCAAATGAATTATACAGCCATAGACATATAAGCAAATTTGAAATGCAATGAAAAGCAGCAAACCATTATGCACAAATTTGATAACGGAGTTCGGCAACTTTGCCTACGTCTCCGGGCCTTTTCTTTGTGAGGGAGGCTTCTTGATTTCTTTTTCAAAGTTTATTAGTACATCTTTACAATTGCCGATTGGATTCTAGACTGATCTGGTCTTGTTCGCCATGATCTCTAGAATCTTGCACAACTTACGGCACCTGAAACAGATATACCGAACTCTCAGAAATCGTCCGACAACATCTCTACCTCAACAG
>JZKD02S1772298.1:1290365-1302734 GCA_000966675.3 Picea glauca
GGGCCCCGTTTGGGTAAGTTGGTGCATCAACTTCCCGGGGTCGTAACTTTTGCATACGATCTCCGTTTTAGGCATGTGATAGATCGTTGGAAAGGTATCGTCGAGGAGATTCATTGTGGGGACTCAATAATGCCTTTGGCTATAATTTAGAACCTTTATATCAAAAAAACTTCATTTAGGCCCTCAAAATGGCCCCGGAAGTTAAAACCTGCTAAAAATAGTAAATTGCCAAAATGACTAGAAAACTGTTTTGAGCCATTTGGAAAAGGTGGGTGGCCCCCGATATCCAACTGGATCAAGATATAGACAATCAATTGATCCATAGGAGGAGAGGAAGACGTCCAGAGGAAGGGGTAGATAGGTGCAGAATCTAGAAGTAGAAAGATATCTGCATAACATACGCGCCAGACTTGTGGACATGGAGATAAGAAAAAAATGCACAACTGATGTAGGAGATATCAGTGAGTCTGAAAATGAGGATGATGTTGGATGTGGAGAAGAAGAAATCATAGCAGAAGATGCAACAAATGAGCGCTTACTTAAATTTGTTGCAAGAATGGGTGCAAAGGTGAAGATGGACATTCCAGTTTATGATGGAAATCTGGATGTAGAAGAGATTCTAGACTGGATTAGAGATCTGGACACCTACTTTGACTATGAAGATGTCGAAGAGGACAGGAAGGTCAAGCATGTATTCACGAGATTAAAAGGACATGCAACATTGTGGTGGGATGAACTACAAGAGGATAGGCGTTGCCAAGGCAAGCAGAAAATTAAGAGCTGGGACAAGATGATTGCAAAGATGAAGGAAAAATTCATCCCCAGGGATTACAAGATTACTTTGTTCAGGAGAATGCAGAACCTGAGGCAAAAGCTGATGTCAATGAAGGAATATACAGAAGAATTTTACAGGTTGAATATCAGGGCAGGTCATCATGAAAGCAATGATGAAAAGGTAGCTAGGTACATGAATGGCCTGAGGTATGACATTCAAGATGAGATGAGCATGGTAACCATACAAACGATGGAAGATGCTTATCATATGGATCTAAAAGAGGAAGAGAAGCTGAGCCAAAAGAAGGGTCAAAGAGGCCAAGGCAGAAGTCATCCCAAAGGTAAATCAGTTTCCCGAGACAAATATCAGAAGCCCAAGGAGGACTGGAAGAAAGCTCCGACTCGAACTGAGAGAGGTGGAAGCTCATATAGAGTTCCATATATTGAACAAAGAGGGCAACATACTGAGAAGAGAAAAGATTATGCTGACAATAATACTTTTCCTCGTACCAGAGGCAGAGGAAGAGGAAGAGGTGGAGTAATCACATGCTTCATGTGTGGAAAGAATGGACACAAGTGTTATGAGTTTCCAGAGAAAAAGAAAGAGATTGGGGAAACTCACATCGCCGAAGAAAAAAGATGAGATGTGGAGGTAGAAGACGTTGAAGGCGGATGATCACTTATGATGTGAAAATTCCTTTTGACACTAGAGAAGGAGGTGGAGAATTCAGTGCAAAGAAACAGTCTTTTTCGGACTACTTGCAAAACCAAATATAGGATGCAAGGTCATTGTGGACAGTGGTAGCACGGATAATCTCATTTCGACGGAGATGGTAGAAAAGCTGGAGCTGGAGACGATTGAACATCCGAGTCCATATAGAGTTTCATGGCTACAAAAAGGACATCAGGTAAATGTCACTAAACAATGTTTAGTTGAATTTAAGATAGGAGGGTATAATTATAAGATATTATGTGATGTCATTCCTATGGATGTTTTTCATCTATTGCTGGGTAGACCATGGCAGTATGACAGGAATGTGATTCATGATGGGAGAATGAACACATACATCCTAGAGAAGAATGGGAGGACACACATGTTGCTTCCAATCAAGGATAAGGAGGTGAAGCCGGAAGTAAGAAACACAATACTTCTCATGAGTGGGAAGGAACTTCTTACAGAGGTTAAGAAGAAGGAGGATCCACAGTTTATTATGGTTAGGAAACCGAGAATTGTTTTGATCAGCACAAGAGTGGATGATTTACCAGAAGAAATTCAGGAACTGCTGGAAGAGTTCATTGATATAGTAGTGGACGAATTACCTCATTCGTTGCCATCGATCAGAAGTGTGAGTCATCATATTGATCTCATACCAGGAGCTAGTTTGTCGAATAAAGTTGTGTATAGATTGACGCCACAAGAGAATGAGGAGGTCAAGAGGCAAGTCCAGGATTTGTTGGACAACGGTTTAGTTAGGGAAAGCTTGATTCCATGTGTTGTTCCAACAGTGCTCAGTCCGAAGAAAGACGAAGGATGGAGGATGTGTAGTGACTCGAGAGCCATTAACAAGATAACCAACAGGTACAGATTTCCATTGTCGAGGATGGATGATCTGATGGATTGCTTGAGTGGAGAAAAATATTTTTCAAAGATTGATTTGAAAAGATGATATCACTAGATCTGCATGAGAGAAGATGATGAGTGGAAGACCACATTCAAAACCAAAAAAGGGTTGTATGAATGGATTGTTATGTCGTTTGGCTTAACAAATGCACCAAGTACCTTTATGAGGTTGATGAACAAAGTCCTGAGGGAGTTCATTGGGAAATTTGTCATCATGTATCTGGATGACATACTGGTTTTCAGTAAAACAAAGACAGAGCATCTGAAACACTTGGCTATTGTGATGAAGAGACTACAACAAGAGAAGTTGTTGATAAACATGAAGAAGTCCTCATTCATGAAGATAGAACTCATTTACTTGGGGTTTGTTATTTCTGCAGATAAATTGAGGATGGATCCAGATAATGTGGAGGTAATCAAGAATTGGCCATCACCGAAAAATACATTTGAGGTGAGAAGTTTTCATGGATTGACTAGTTTCTACCGAAAGTTCATCAGGAATTTCAGTGGAATTAGTGCAACAATGATGGACACAGTGAAGAAAAGACACAAATCTTTTCACTGGACAGAAGAGGCTGAGAAGAGTTTTAATCTGTTGAAGGAGAAAATCACGGAACAACCAATTTTGGTGTTGCCGGATTTCCAGAAGACATTTCAGGTGAAATGCGATGCAAGCATATTTGCAATAGGGGCAGTCTTAAGTCAAGAAGACAGGCCGATAGCATACTTCAGCGAGAATCTGAATGAAGGGAAAGTGAAATATTCCACTTATGATAAGGAGTTTTATGCTATCATACATGCATTGAAGAAATGGAGGCATTACTTGATTCCGAAAGAATTTGTCTTATACAGTGATAATCATGCACTACAGTTTGTGAATCAACAAGAAAAGTTGAATCAGAGACATGTCAAATGGGTTGAATATATGCAAAATTTCACTTTTGAGATTAAACATATTTTTGGTACTGCTAACAAAGTTGTTGATGCTTTGAGCAGGAAGTGTTTGTTGTTGCAGGAGTTCAAAGTCAAGACGTTGGGTTTTGATGATCTCAGGGACATGTACGTAGATGATCCAGATTTTCAAGAGGCATATGAGGCAGCTGAGAATCCAATTCTCAGAGACTAGAGCCTATGGGAAGAATACATGATCCAGGAAGGATTCTTGTTTAAGGGCAATCAACTGTGTATTCCAAAATTCTCCATGAGGGAGAACTTGCTAACGGAGAAACACAGTGGAGGATTAGCAGGACACTTTGGTCACGACAAGACATTTGCGAAGCTGAATGAATCATATTTTTGGCCGGGAATGCGAGAAGACGTCAAAATATTTGTGGACAGGTGTATAATTTTCCAGCATTCGAAGGGAAGGAGACAAAATGTAGGATTCTATCAACCATTGCCCATACCAGAAAGGTCGTGGGATGCAATCAGCATGGATTTTGTATTGGGTTTGCCAAGAACACAAAGAGGTGTTGATTCAATCTTTGTGGTGGTGGATAGGTTTTCCAAAATGGAACACTTCATTCCATATCAGAAAACCAGTGATGCAACTCACATTGTGAATCTGTTTTTCAAAGAGGTCATTCGACTTCATGGTTTTCCAAGAAGTATAGTTTCGGATCGAGTTACTAAGTTCATAGGACATTTTTTGAGGACCTTATGGAATAAGCTAGGAACTAAGTTGTTGTTTATTTCACCTTATCATCCTTAGACAGATGGGCAGATAGAAGTGGTAAACATAATCTTGGGAGACTTGCTGAGGAGCCTCGCGACAGAACACCACAACCAGTGGGATAGTATATTGTCGCAGGTAGAATTTACATACAACGAGTCAATGAATCGGAGCACAGGCCAGAGTCCATTTCAGATTTTTTATGGCATGCAGTCGAGAGGAATTTATGAACTGAGATATTTAGAACAGACTATGACTAGGATCACTAGTGCAGAAGATTTGGCAGAGGCGATGAAAGAACTTCACAGCCAGGTGAAGGAGCGATTGCAAAATTCAAGCCAGGAGTATATGCGAAGAGTTGATCAGCATAGAAGACAAATTCAGTTTGAAGTTAGTGATTTAAGTTTGGCACATTTGAGAAAGGAAAGGTTCCTGAGAGGAACATATAATAAATTGAAGATGAAGAAAATCGGACCATGCAGGGTCTTGAAGAAATTTGGGGCAAATGCTTATGAGATTGAATTACCCGATGGGATCGAAATTTCTCTGATATTCAATGTCTCATATTTATACCCATACAAAGCTAAGGAAGCATGAACAAGTGATGAGCAGTCAGAGGTTCAGTGGTGAAAGAAGATGCCAGTTGCAGAGAATCCACATATAGAAAGCATACTAGAAAAAAGAATTAGCAAGAACACCAGAAGAAAACAATACTTTGAATACTTGGTCAAGTGGAAAGACCATCCAGTTGAAGATGCCAGCTGGGAGAATGAGGCAGAGATTCTGAAGCATTGACAGACTGTGCAGGAGCTCATGGACAGGAGCCCATGAAGATTTTCAAGCCAGGGAGTATGATGCAGGAGCATCACCAACATTAAAGCGAGCCAGCGCGGAAGACGATGGACAACTGGAAAGCACCAACCCAAAATTTTTGAAATTACCTTGGATTGATGCACCATATTAAATGAAGTCATTTAAGAATATATGCACTTGTGTAATGTAATCGTACCTTGAGCAGCTCACTCTCGTCCTTAGTAGGTAGGAGACATTTATAGTAGATTAATGCAGGTAGATAGAATTTAATTCTAGATTAGAATGTTTGAGAGCGCAAGAGGGAAATGGGATATAGACACCCTCATTGTGTATTGTATAATTATCAGGGGGAGAAGGAAGAGAAAGAGCATGCAGAGAGTTGTGTAAGAACACCCATGTACAGATATTTGGATTAATAGAAAGATTTGATTCAAATTCATGGTTTTTTGGTTGTTCTTTGTGTATTGATGTTGAATGATATGCTCATGAATGTTTGCTTCCTGTTATACATTTTCTTTGATATGCTGTTTATATGATTTCATGTTCTAAGTTGAAGTCTGAAAGGAAGAGGGAATGAGTTTCAATTGTTTCTCTATCTGAGCAAGAGTTCCTTCAAGGAGTGCAGTCGAAGTGTCCGTAAGGAGTGCGTGGATAGAGGGCTTAGATAGGTAGCATTTGTTCTCATTTCAGCAGAAGTGCAATTGGGCACAGGATCCGTGCAAGGAGTGTGTAGGCAAAGTAAAGTCTCAGGGTTATGAACCTGAGTAAGGTGTGAGAGACTGCTGCTACAGGAGTGCGCAGATTTGAAGGTATTCAACACTTGGAAGTGTCTGAGAGTTTCCGCAAGGAGTGCACGCGAGACTCTTCTCTAAGACTTTGAGTCGGGAGAAATCTCAAGAGGGATAAATCCTTTGAAGCTATTGAAGGTAGCACAAGACATTGTTACACATTGAGTGATTATAAGGCATTTAGAGTTGTGGCGTAAGTGGTTAGATCTGGGAAAGAGTCCTTGGTTCATTTCGCTAGAAACATTAAGGAGGAAGAGACAGATGGTCAAGATCTTGTGGAGAGGATTTGAGAAATCCCGCCAGTCGTCCGATATGGTAAATAAGTGGGGAGGTTATGACTGCGTTCGGGGTTCAAGTTCTAGGGATCATGAGCCGTCGGATCATTACCCAGTTACCCGTCAACCGTCCGATTTGATAGGAGTTGCACAGGGTTTAAATCCTCGTGAGCAGAGGGAAAACCCTGAGAAGGCATCAGGATATTGAGACATCGAGGTTTGGAAAATCGGAAATCCTGTGGACCAGAGATCGGGTAAATCCATCATGCAAATCCCGACAAGTTCAAAGCCATCCATCTGTTGGGACAAGTGGCAGGAATCGAGAGTTATCGGCATATCGAGAATTCAGAAGTCAAGAGTCCGAGACCTTTTGAGTCTCGAAATAGCGAGGGGATCACAACCATGGATCTCAGGAAGGACACGTGCCGGTTGACCGCCCAATCAGGGATTCAGTCATCAGGGCTCATATAAGTGAGTGGTTTGACTTTGTGTTTGGCGAACTTCGAGGTTCGATCTGAACCATCCATCATTTGGGACGCGTGTCGGAAGATCTGAAGAAGTCAGGGTTTGGCATTTCAGAGGTCCTAAGGACAGGATACTCTTGCAATTCGGAATCGCGAAGTCTGAAATCCCGATGAGGAGGTAAGTTACATACGGGGCCCAGCTGACGTCGTCTCGTCGTAACAGGTGTATCGGGAATTTCCAAGCTGAAATCCCGAAGCATACGAGAGCCGTCCATCTTTGAGGATGCGTGGAAACAATCTCAACTTTCGGAGAAAGTCCCGAAAGAAAAGTCATATCGGGAAATCGACATTCGTGAGATCAGGGGAATCGAAGGCCAAAGCACTTCGGCCTTTGAAGTCACGAAATCCTGAAATGGGGTAAGACAGAGGTCATGTGAAAGGAGGTCGTGTGGACCACGAGCCTAGCCTAGAGAGCTAACCAAGGAATAGAGCCTATCGAGGAAGCAGAGATCGGGAAATCAGGAACCAAAGGGTCATGACATCGAGAGTTTGAAAACCCCGAAACATGATTTTCTATTCTTCTATCGAGAAGAGAATAGTGACTGGCCTAGAGACTGTGAGTAGCTGAAAAGACCTGTGGGTCAATTTCAAAGGATATTCCAGTGGAGAATCGAAGGAGCCACTCCGGATCAAGGGTAAAATTAGAACGATCCTTAATACTGGGAGGTCAGCGCAGGGGCCTTTGCTGAGGCAGAGGGTGCGGTCTGCGTCACTTGAAGTGGTTGTGCACCACTGGATAGTAGTTATGTACTACTATGGATCGATACAGTCATGTTTTACTGGATGGAATTGCAATAGTTATGCGCTACTAGATGATTTCCATGGATACTACCAGCTCAAATTGGGAGTAGCTAAGTTCTATTTGATTGTAGAGACTGTGACAGATGATTCGAGTTACCGATGGCATTATAGAAGATTTGTGCTACCATATTACAGAGTAGTTAGTGGACTACTAGATGAAGACATCGTGAAATATGCCTCCCTAGATAAGAGGGAGTCTTGATGTTTTGGTAGCTATGGGAGGATGTTTCCCTCCTAGATGACCTTTCTTAGATGTAGAGAATATTCCGAAAGCAAGAGATTAGTTGGATAGATATTCAAATACCCTAGAAGAGAAGTCAGCACAGACGAATAAAGTAGTAATGAAATACACATGTCCAGAGAAGAATTCAGCCTATTCTAGTGGCCAAGAAGACTATAAATAGAGGACATATTGGCTCATTTGTTTAGTCACTCACACTCTCCCAACTACACAGAAGTAAGGTGCAAGTTTGGAGGAAGCAACGTAGTAGATGTAGCTACATAGTTTATTCTTGTTCAATCTTTTGGCATATCTCTCTTGTGTGCTACTCCTTGAGGAGGTGCGCTACCTTTGTATGGTGTTGTTGCTGCAGATATGGTGGTATTTATTGTTGAGGTATCACTTGTGCTAGAGTTTATCTAATTGGACTTGATTTAAGAACGAAAACTATCTAAGGTTAGTGTGATAGGGGGTGGAATATGTGAATTCCTATGGTTGGGTGACAATTATGTGACATTCTCTATGGTTAAATGAGCATACCAAAATTTAAACATGTACTCATACCTCACTCTACGTTTTGAGCATAAAGTTACAACATTCAAATGTTGCAATTTCCACTTCCTTACTATTATAGAATTACTTTATTAATTTATAAGAATCTTTTAGAAACCAATTCAAAATTATTGGTGGATATATGTATTCTCCTCCTCAATATATTTCCAACTACTAGTTGTTTAATCAAAACTAAACTCTGAGATGAAAGTTATGGTCTAGAGAAGTTTTGATTGTTTTTCCTCATTTATCCATGTATGTTATAGGTCTCTTATTTCTCTTCTTGCAAATTTTTACATACCCAAATCCCAAAGATGACTCCATAGTTGTCTTCTATGGTTTTTAATATTTCCATATACTTCTATTGTGCCTCAAACATACTTTTTTTCCATGTGTTATTCCCTCTAGAAGTAAATTGTTGCCAACATTTTACCTTAATAGTTTTACTTATAAATTTCTTATACAAGCTTTATTTTGTGGCTAGAATAGCTCATTGGATAGATCTCTTTGATTTATGTTAGTTGATATATAGATTTTAAGTGCATCTTGTTACACACTATTCTTGTGAGTTTTGATTTCCTAAAAAGATTGTTTAGGGACTCAAAATCTCACCACAAGTACATGACCTTAAAAAAAATGAAAAATTCATAGAAAATTGACTATTTTACTACTATGACATCCCTTTAAATATGAATTTTTGATATCAAATTAGGTCAAATTTGATTTGTCAATATGAAACCTTTCCAAACCCTGTGGATCAATATCCCTCATCTTTCAACATCTCAAACAAATCTATACCATTGATCCAAGCACAATCAATGATCACTCGATAGACTATTCTCTTTGGAAAATCAAACTCACTCATGAATCTCCTTGATGGATAACTATCCTCCATCGACCATATCTTTTGGATACCACTTGTAAAACATCGTTAAAGAATATGACCCAACCATTGACCGTTGACCATGGATGATTTTCATTGGAAGATGAAACACTCTCTCATTTTGGTCAACCCGATCATCGACCATTGGCCATCGCCCATTCTCGTTGACTGTCAAAAATAAACTTTTATAATTCGGTATGCCCTAAATTTAGCCATCGGCCATTTACTTGGTTCACATGGAAACTTTTGACATGGAATGAAACATCATCCTGAGGTATCGACTTGGATGACGTGGAAATTACTGAAGTGGCATGACACATGGATGCTGACATGGAATGACACATTTTCCAGAGGTATTGACTTGGATGAAATGAAAAATAATAACATGGCATGAAACATGGATGTTGATGTGGCATGAAATGTCATCCCCCTCTTTTCTTCATCATCTATCTACTATTTCTCTTGGTCGACCCAAATACTTTGTTGATTTTTCTGACCCTCAACCATTAGTCATTAACACTTTCTCTTTCTAAACTTGAACACTTTCCTAGATTGGTCAGCCTGACCATCAGTCATAAGTGATTTTAGTTGGCAACAAACACACTTCGCTAATGCAGCCGACCCGACCATCAACGATTTCCATTGGAGGATAAATCATTATGCCAATCTATTCGACTTGACCATCGTTCGTTAGTGCTTTCCCTTGGCCAAATCCAACACTTAGATTTTTTTATTATCAAAACTATGATGAATTTGTGTCATTGATCTACCATTTAGAATGATCTTAGCCATCTATTCATCAAATCTCACCTGACTCTACCGATGATACTTGACCATCGATATGATCATTTTCCCAAACCCATGAAAATGGGTCTTGGCTATTGATTGGCCTCAACCTCCCATCAATAAAAAATTAATCCTAACCATTGATTTGATCCATTTTTAAACAAACAAAAACAAATCTTTGTCCTCGATTCGATCCTTTTTCCAAATGGCCAAAAATGAATCTTAGTCGTTGGTATTCCAAACCTTAGAAACCTATTAAATCCTTATAAATTTTAAATTTATTAAAACGGATCTAGGTCATTGATCTCAAGATCAAACACCATCTCGATCTACAATTCTTCAAACTCTCACAACTCCATTGGACTCCATTAAAATGTGAATTTCAGCCTTTCAATTCAAATATAACTCTACAATTCGACTGATTGATTCCAATAAACATCGTATGCATTCCGATGGAAACTAAATATTAAATTTTCCCATGAATTTTCCGATCTCACTTTGATTTTTAATCTTTTTTCCCCAAATTCATCACAGATCGAAATATGTCATAGTGAATTCACCGAAATTCTCAGTGGTTCTTGGTCCATAAAAATCCAATATTGAACTTAAGCTCTGATATGAATCTGTAACATACCTATATCAAAGATGGGTCATGTGATTGCTAAAAGGACCTAATAAATTTTATGATGCCAATTCTAAATGAGGAAAATAATACACAACATGAAATTCAAGCTCATTCAGGTGTCCATACTAATAAAAATGTAAATATAACTACTCTTATTGTGCAGAAAAACAAATAAACACATACAACATCATTAAACTATAAAATAGAGACATTCATTCATATTATTTCTCACAGTAAGTAACATTAGGAAAATATACCCTAGAGTAAAATGAACAACAAATATATAATAATTTAAAACAAATCAACAAAGAAGATACAAACACTTATCTTATGAAAATGTGAAACCCAATGTAGAGGATGGATTTTCCTCCCAACCACATACCTTATGTTCCACTTCTCAACAACAAATCACCCTTGAGTTGGGGCTAAGAATCCACAAGAGACGATGGTCCCTAAGGATGTCTAATGTATTCCTCGAATAGTCAATTCCCACAGCTAATTCCAGTCCACCAACTCTCTTCCCATCAACCTACACAACCCCAAGGGATGGAATATGCCTACTAATCATAGTCCCTTAGGCCTTTCCACTCCCCTCTAGGTCGTCCATCACAATTTGGATAGGGAAACGTCTTGTTGGGACCTCAGGAATTATATGGTTGCAACACAAATTCACCTAGCAACAAAACATGTGCTTGTCTTGACGAATTTCGAACAACACATTACTCCTAGGAATGTAGCCTCTTTCTCCAAGAAATTTAAAATCCAAACACCTTCCAAAATTTACCACAACAACTATTTTTAATCTTCATCATACAAAAAAAATTGACCTTCTTGAAAACCCTGCATAAAAGCTTCTCACTATGTAATGATCCCAAGCCATTATGCAAGGATCATCACTGTTTTGGTGTCTTTTTAAAACTTTTTCTAAGTGAGGTATTTCGTCAAACACTTTTCTGATCTACCTTTTAGAAGTGTTTATATGTGTGTATGAAGCAAATAACAAAAAGATATAACCATGGAACATACCTCAACCATATGCAATAAGATAGACAAGCCAAAACAAATCAATTCTTCTTTATTCATAAAATAGAGAAACAATGAAGATGTCGATCTGGAATGCTCAACAGATGGCCAAGAAGATAGACAATAGATAAGAGTTGCTACAAAATGATCTTGCTAATACAAAATATGCCTCCAAAGGCTGAATAAGAAATGAAGATCAATACAAACAGATCTGAATGCCAAACTCTCTAGCTGAAGAATGCCACGCTCCAATAGAAGGCTGAAACCCTCAATAACTCGGTCCTACTATCAAAAGTGTCCAATCACCCTAATAAATATGCCAGCTGATAGATCGGGTGATGGTAAGAACAACCCAGGTGACCGAATCTCCATTATCCCTCTCAATCTCTGTAGATCTGAAATCCCCCACTGAATGGTGCGCCCCACTGGATGACTGAAACCTTAGATAATTAGGCCCTACTAAAGGAGCCCTCCAAATGCTCTGAAAATCTCCAGAAATATAGATCGGGACATTGTAAGTCACTAGGTAAAGTCTCAGGGTAAGATTTGAAGTGTAACCCCTCCAAACGGACTAGATCTGGATCTCAAAAACGCCCTCCTTCTCTTCAATTCGCCCCACTGCTCAAGAAATAATCTAAGACATAAAACTGCCTCAGAAAGAACTAGATATGATTTCCAAGGACCTACAATGAAAACCCAAGTGATAGAATCCTCAACGGCCCTGCCAATCTCCTACAACGAATCTCTCTCCAAAGATGGAGCACCCCTCTTGCTGGAATCCCTCAACTGATGCGCCCTCTCTCTATCTGCACATGAAACTGATGTAGAATCCTCCTACAACTGATTAGATATGGAACCAGAATGGTGTGGGAGAGTATTGCATCTCCAAGACCAAGGTTGGGACAAGATAGGTGGAATCTTTCACCACCGAATCATCCTCTAGGGTTTGTTATGTCAAAACCCTCAAAACCCCCAATATTGGGCTCACTAGCTAGAAGCTAGAAATCAAAAT
>JZKD02S1772298.1:1375133-1424111 GCA_000966675.3 Picea glauca
GATTAATTAATAACGTATAATTAATTAAGGTTATATAATAATTAATTATAATTTAGCTAATGTTTAGGATTATTTATGAAATTATTCATATTAATAAGAAAAGGGTCATTACATTGCCTAACAAAGATGGAAATGGGGCATAGTCCTCAATAAATTAAATAACTTCGAAGTCTTCCTCTGTCGAAGCTCCATGGGTACTCATAACTATTCGGTTAATCCTGCCACATAGGGTTACCATTTTTCCTTTAAACAATCCTATTTTTCCTAGTGAAGGAACCATAGCAAGCCTTCCTAGGGTTTCCCAAGTACTTTCTGTCATAATATTCATCTGTGTTCCTCATCTAGAGCACAGTCAATGTCAAAGTCTCCTATTCTTACTTTGATTTTCTCCTTTTCTTTGAAGATCTCTGACAAACTGGCATCTTTATGTTCATCCAGGGTTTCTTTCATTTTCAGCAACATAATCTCTGATTCCTTTTGGGGTTCTTATATAATCTTAGTCTCTTGATCTCCTTCAGGATTTGCTTGCTCTCTATTCAACTTTTCAAGTCTAGCAATCATTCTAGGGCAATCCAGTACTTCATGGTCCATAGCCTTACAATACAGGCAACTAAAGTTTCTCCCTCGACATTGCTTAGCAAGATGTCCTGGTCTTCTGCAACAGTAATAAAGAGTTAATCCTCTCTTTCTCTTCAATGATCCCCAACTTTTCTTATACTGCGCGCTAGGATCACAATGGAGAAGCTGCAAAAGTTTCTTTCTATGATCCTACATCCATTGGTTAGTCCAAAAATTATTTCTATGCATAGGTATAACATATCTATCATTATTCTTATAATATCTATTCATATCAAATGTTCTGTCATCTAATAATTCCCTAGTTTTCAAGCTAGGACAAAATCTATCAAGCATAACTAAATCTATACTTTAGAAACAAAAATTTTCACCTCTTTTACTTCTACAGGGCACAAAGCTTCCAAATATAAGAACTTTTAACTATTCTTACCTTTATCGGAGCACAAAGCTTACAGATCTTACTTATTTTCTTCAATATCAACCTCTTTTCTTGCAGATCTAACTTCTTTCCTTCATATCTATCCTTCCTTCTTCAACACAGATATTTTTATATCAAGTGGATCACTGCGCACTAGGGCATAGATCCATGCATAGATCTTTTACAATTTCAGGACGAATCTTTGCAGAAAGCTTATTCTACTCAGTTCCCAACAATGGAACCATTTGTTGGCATAGGGGAAGACCCAGGGTTCAATGCTACAATAGTGCACCAACAAAACCCTAACTACTGGCCCTTTCAGCAACACCTGCGAAGAAGATGAAGTCTCACCCAAGGTAGAGGCAGGGGTGATTGCAGGACTTAGATGTATGCAACCCTAGCTGGGACATAGACTTGTGATTCTAACACTTAATAGAGCACTTAGCATTTAATCTTCATCAATATTCAGTCTTACTATACTTCACAGATGGCACAAAGAATCACAACATTTACTTAGATATAAGATCTTTCAGCACTTAGTAACAGTAAAGAGATCAGATCCTATAGATCAACACTAAGCATATTCATACATATCAGAGCTAACATTCATTCATATCTCATAAGCACAAAGCATAAATATATCTATCTAAACACATCAAAGCACTTATCAAAGGAAGAGACAAGCAAATCAAGTCGAGGCATAGAGCACAACTCACAGATTTACTGTGGTTCACCTCCACCTTGGGGCTACATCCATAAAGTCTTATTCTTTATTAATGTCTTCAATCGGTTACAACACAAATCCTCCAAACCTTACTTCCCACAGGACATAATATCTGCACAGCTCGCTAGATCCTTCTTCCTTGCCTTATAGCACAAAGCCTTCTATAGTCTCTCACAGGGACTTGCACTTATCTCTGCAAGTCTTACACAAAATGCACAAAACCTTACAATACTTGATCACACAGATCCAACTCTTAGCACTTTAGCCAACTTGTACTAAGTAATCACCAAGTGCACTAAGCAACAACTTCTACTATTTCTTACATTGCTTATCTATTTATACATTACAAAAGTGGGCCTAAGCATGGGTGAACCCACGGGCCGACATCCCTTCCCCATTACATTAACCCAAAACCCTAAAAGGACCCAAAAAGGGGTCTAGCTTCCATGATTTCCTCTTCGCATTGCGCTCCATCCTTGACAAGTTGTCGAAGTCCCAAAAATGGTCAAATATGACCAAGTGTTACTCAAAACTTGGTCAAGGGCCAACATGGACCATTTTTTGGATATCTAGG
Source organism: Picea glauca (assembly GCA_000966675.3). NCBI lineage: Eukaryota > Viridiplantae > Streptophyta > Pinopsida > Pinales > Pinaceae > Picea > Picea glauca. The sequence goes on from JZKD02S1772298.1 coordinate 1,377,426, forward strand.
GATGACCCAGGTTCCAATTTAGGTTTCCAACAAAACCCTACAAACCATCAACCCTTCTGAAGACTAGAAGGAAACACTGCCCACATAGTGCACAATGAAGTCTCACTCGAGATGAATTATGGGTGACTGCAGGACCCATATGTCTGCAATCGTGGAAAGGAGGTTGTTGTGGGGATGCCATACATTATTTCTACCTCAACATACATCAGATATAACATTATAACATAGCATTAAATCCAAATCTACCATTATGTAATCATTTTCATTCATTAAGATTCATTATGTAGTAAATACCATAGCTATTGCAGTACGAGATCCATTTTAATTCTACCAGATTCATTTATTTATCATAGCTAAGTAATAATAGGAAACAAGAGAATCATTCCACACAAAAACATAAAGTTTTACCATGGTTCACCCCTTAGTCTATGTCCACAAAGATCTGGAATTCTTCGATATTTTATTATTCTTCATCAAGTTCATAGCATTGTGCACATTACATAAGAAGCATATGTATGAGACTGACAAGGTCACATCAATCTCCACAACTTGTGACCTTACCCTCTATTACAATGCATCCTTCTCTCTCCAAAACTGACTCTAATATCATCTCAATATTAGCTCCACAACTCTAAAAATAACTCACAACTCTCTCTCCCTGGATCTCACAATACATATTTATACTACCAAAATGGGTTAAAACCCATTACAACAATGAAAAAAACCCTAACCCAGTAACACTAAGTGGATTAGGTTTATCCACATTCTAACTCCCTGAGTATGGCTTGTCCACAATATACAATTTTCCTTCGTCAATACACATCCTTCTTCCTTATTTTGACTGTCATTGTTTCCTGATGCTTCTTTTCCATGTTTTCCAATGCACACTCCTTTTTTGGTTCATTTCCTAACTTCCTTCATAAATTACTGGTATTTTCCCAAAAAATATTGTATGGTGTAGCTCTATACCTAACTATGAACAAAGATGTTGGACATATTAGTTTGCATATTCCTCTTCCATTGTCTGTGTGGAGGATCTTGGTATTCCTCTTGGACTTAGTCTCTACATGATCTTTGAAGTCTTTGAGATGCTAAAAAACCTAGAACTTCTACCTGAGAAAATACACCCAAGTGTTTCATGAGAAATCATCATTAAATGTAAGCATGTGCCTCGCCTTGCTGATGAGTGGATGAAAAAAGGGTCTCATGAGATCATTGTGGATGAGCTCCAAGGGAGAGGAGGCCCTCCAAGCCTTCCCTTTCTCAAAATTCTCTTGAAGATGTTTGTCAAGAACACATCCTTGAAAAACTCATTTGGAAAAGTGTATGTTGAGAAAAATTATGACCATTCCCTACTGGCTAAGTTGTTGCATGTATTTGAAGTTTACATAACAAAATATCTCATGCTAGAGTCTACTATCATTATCATCATGTGTCAGTAGTAAAGAAGAATCAGATTTAACAATAAACTTATTGAATGTATAAAAATGACACTAGTGATTTACCTTACCAACAATAATCTTGGATTTATCATGCATGTCATATATGGTTACATAATCAGGTGTGAATTCCACCATTTTTCCTATGATAGAATGATCTATATGATAAATAGAGAATAGATCCATGTATATTTTTGGAGCATGCAAGATGTTCTCAAAATGACCATGTTGGATTTCTACTGTCCCTTTTCCAGTGACCTCAAAAAGAGTATCATCACCCATGAGGATGGGAGGACCAATACATGCAATAATAGAATATAAAACATTTTCTAAGGCTTCCATATGATGGGATGTGCCTGAATATATGATTCATGCATTAGTAGAAGAGTGAATAGAAATTAAATAATGATAATTACCTTTTTTTTCTGGTAGTTGGTCTCCTAGATTCTTCTTGGAATTATTGGGAACGCAATCCCTGATATTGTTTTGTTGAAGCACCTTCCCCATAATATATATTGTATTTTTCATGCATGATAATTTAGGATGATAGTTGGAGTGGAAGTAACTGCATTTTGACTTTTTTAAGACCTCTGATGCTCAGGAAGGGCCCATGCTATCATGATGGGAGAAAATACATGACCATTCAATGAGTTGGATTGGGCATGCTCGTTTTAGTGCAATGGAGGTAACGTTGGGCATACATGGAAAGACACATGGTGAGTCCAATAGAGGGAACGTAGGGTATGCTTGGAAATTTGCGTGATGAGTCCCTATATTTGGTATCCTTGGTGGCCAATTCATGGGAGATGTACATGAGAAGATCAAAACTATGTACCCACATGTAGGATAAGAGGACCAAGGAGGAAATCCTCTCGAGTAGGATGGGTGAACAATCAGTGAGATTCTTATAGGTTAGGCTTCTAAGTGGAGGATGGCACGACCTGGAAATGTGGTAGATTGTGTATCTCCCATGGAAAGGAAACATCAATGGTATGTGGATTGAAGGTATTTGAACGACTTATTAGAAGGGGAATGATCTTCGGTGACTATCATGATTCAGCGTGGATGAATGATAGCATGATTTCACATTGATCAATCAATTTTGTGAGTATGCTTAGCTCAGGGGATTCATGTGTAGGTGTCAATGGTTGGGTGGCGAGGGTGAAACATCGCTTATGGTGAAACAAGCATTCAAACTGCCACATATTTAAATATTCCTATCTTGGGTTGGACAAGAAATTATCATGAGGCGTATTATGGAGGTGATCTAGGTGGATATCAGTGGCCAGCGACCTTTTCCGACTGGCTCAAAATAGTTTTCTGGCAATTTTTGCAATTTACTATTTTTAGCAGGTTTTAACTTTCGGGGCCATTTTGAGGTCCTAAATGAAGGTTTTTCGATATAGAGGTTATCAATGATATCCAAACGAATTATTGATCCCCAAAAATGAATCTCCTTGACGATACCTTTCCAACGAGCTATCATACGTCTAAAACGAAGATCGTATGCAAAAGTTACGACGCCGGGAAGTTAATGTACTAACTTACCCAAACGGGGCCCACATGACTTTTGGCGCTTCATCTCCTAGGGTTAGGTTTTTGGATGTCTAGGGTTTTTGAATTCCTGTTTATTGTAAAAGGGACTTCAGAGCCTCATTTTAATCATCTTCTTGTGAATGCGAGTAACCGCCACATCTCTTCTCAGAGATAAGCTGCCACCATTCTAGCGAGTCTTTCACTCTGTATTTTTACAGTCTCTGTACATTTCTTTGATTAATAGAAATCATGAATTACTATATATATGTGTTTATGGTTGCATCTCTGATAATATTCTGTTATATTATTGAATATCTGTGATATCTCTGTGCATTTATTTATTATATCTCCACTCTCATTTCGTGCCGAAAATAATCTGTATTAGTGGTATCAGAGCAGGTTGTTCTTGATCATTTTTTTCAGTGCATGTCCCGGACGAGGTCCGAGTATAGGAATTTGGGTCTCAAGCTTGTCTCTCTTGATGGAAATCGCTCTCACACACCCAATAAACCCTCAATGGTGGAAGAAAATAAAAATGAGGGAGGAGATGATCCTATCAGTCTATTACTTGAGCAAGCTCTCATGCTACAAATAGACGAAATGATGGAGAATTTTTCCCACATCTTTCAATGCTTGCCAATAGCAAGATTCATCTTCATCAAGAAACCACTTTGGAGGCACCTCGCCTTTCAAGGTACAAGTTAATTTTGATATTCTTGTATTTGAAGGATAGATAGATGCAAAATCCCTAAACAAATGGTGCTAGAAGGTTATTTCTTTGTTCACAAATTTTCTAACAAAGAAACAATCACCTTCACACTCCTTAAAGCTCTCCCCCATTGCAAACATTGGTTGGAAACTTATTGGGAGAAAATTTCCACAGAGGAGATTGAAATATATGAGGCCGATCCCACTTGGGATTTTTTTGTCGATGCGGTAAAGGAACAGTATTACATTGTTGGAAACTATGAGGACCAGTACATGAGATGGACCACACTGCGACAAGAGAGGGGCTAAGCAGTTCTGGAGCTCACCAATACTTTCTATACCTTGCGCACCAAGCTGGGTATCGAAGACTCTGAGAAACATTTGGTTCTGAAATACCGTGGGGCTCTACACAGATACATCTAGACTGAAATGGATTTTTTGGACATCTCATCACTCGGTGTTTCTTATTGATATGTTGTTAAAATCGAACAGAAATTTAAGCACCAGAAAAAATGAGATTTCAAATCTATAAATCCGCAACAACTGAAGTATGAAAAATACATCCCTAACAAACAATTTCCTGAAAACCAGTCCAAGACACATCAAAAGAAGGGTCACGAGAACACAAAGGACACCATAAAATGGTGTGATTTCCACAAAATCCCCTAGCACAACACTGATGAATGTCGCTCAAAAAATTCATTGGTGGATAAGATCAAAGACAAGGAGATGAACCCTGATTCATAATCCAATTATGAAAATACTGGTAAAGGACATATCATTGATGCAGACCCCACTGCTATTGTCACAACTGTAGCAATTCAACCAAAAGAACAAAAAGATCCCAAAGAGGGGGAGCACCTTTTTCATTCACAGATGTGGGTAAAGGTGACCCCGCTGCATTTTATTGTTGGTAGCAGAAGCCAGAAGAACCTCATCTCAGCAGAGGTCGTCAAACAGTTGTGATTGTCGACAACACCACACCCGCAACCATACAACATTGGGTGGCTTTGCCAAGTACGAGATCTCCATGTCAGCCATCAATTTCGATTGTCATACAACATCCAACCCTTCAAGGACGAGGTACTATGGGATATTGCCCCACTGGATGTCTGTGATGTTCTCTTGGGCCAACCATATATGTGGAAGAGCCATGTTGTTTATGAGTCTCGACTGCGTAGTGTCATTGTTTCTTTGGGGGGTCATCTCTACAGAATAATAGAGGTAGTTCCAACTATTATTCCACCTAAAACGTGCCGCAAGGTAGTATCTCATACTGCAAAATTTAGCTTCTTCACAATCTGTTCAAAAGGAGAACAGAAGGACACTGCAACCACTACAGCCTCGCCTCCTGCACCTTCTATCCAATAAAAGCAGATCAACAAGGTTGTAGAAAAGTGAAAAGATTCCTTATGCACATCTTCATCTCATGTAGCTTGACTTGTTGAACAACCTCAACTTCAACAGTTTCATGACAAACTTCCACAAACTAAGCAGCGCGACGTCTCCAGCAATACAAGCAGCTCACCAAGATGTAGATCCAACAAATGCTTTTCCCTCTTCCCTTGTAACTCAATGCAATGGAGACCATTTCTTCCTAAGGAGGGAGGATTGATCCAGGTGGATATTGGTGGCCACCCACCTTTTCCGACATGCTGAAAACAATTTTCTGGCAATTTTTGCAATTTACTATTTTTAGCAGGTTTTAACTTTCGGGGCCATTTTGAGGGCCTAAATGAAGGTTTTTCGAGATCAAGGTTCTCAATGATATCTAAATGCATGATTGAGACCCTAAAATTAATCTCCTCTACGATACCTTTATACCGAGCTATCATATGCCTAAAATGAATATCGTATGCAAAAGTTACGACCCCGGGAAGTTGATGTACTAACTTACCCAAACGGGGCCCACATGACTTTTGGCGCTTCATCTCCTAGGGTTAGGTTTTTGGATGTATAGGGTTTTGGCATTCCTATTTATTGTAAAAAGGCATTCAGAGCCTCATTGTAATCATCTTCTTGTGAATGCGAGTAGCTGCCACATCTGTTCTCAGAGATAAGCTGCCACCATTCTAGCGAGTCTTTCACTCTGTATTTTTACAGTCTCTGTACATTTCTTTGATTAATAGAAATAGTGAATTACTGTATATCTATGTTTATGGTTGCATCTTTGATACATTTCTGTTATATCATTGAATATCTGCGATATCTCTATGCATTTATTTATTATATCTTTGCTCTCATTTCGTGCCGAAAATAATCCATATTAGTTGTATCAGAGAAGGTTGTTCTTGATCATTTTTTTCAGTGCATGTCTTCGACGAGGTACGAGTATAGAAAGTTGGGTCTCAATATTGTCTCTCTTCAAGAAAATCACTCTCACACACCCAAGAAACCCTCAATGGCGGAAGAAAATAAAAATGATGGAGCAGACGAGCCTATCAGTCTGTTGCTTGAGCAAGCTCTCACGCGACAGAGGGACGAGATGATGGAGAATTTTTCCCACATCCTTCAATGCCTGTCAATAGAAACATGCACATATTCATCAAGTGACCACTTTGGAAGCACCTCGCCTTTCAAGGTACAAGTTAATTTTGATATTCCTGTATTTGAAGGATAGATAGATCCAGAATCCCTAGACAAATGGTTAAATCTGCTAGAAGGTTATTTCTATGTTCACAAAGTTTTCGACAAAGAAAATATCACCTTCGCACACCTTAAAGATCTTCCCCATGTCAAACTTTGGTGGGAAACGTATTGGGAGCATATTTACATAGAGAAGTCTGAAATATATGGGGATGATCCCACTTGGGATTTTTTTGTGGATGCGGTAAAGGAACAGCATTAACCTGTTGGAAACTATGAAGACCAGTGCATGAGATGGACCACACTATAGCAAGAGAGGGGACAAGAAGTTCTAGAGTTCACCAATACCTTCCATACCTTGCGCACCAAGATGGGTATCAAGGACTCCGAGCGACATTTGGTTCTGAAATACTCTGTGGCTCTACACAGATACATCCAAACTGAAATGGATTTTCTGGACATCTCATCACTCGGTGTTGCTTATCGATATGTTGTTAAAATTGAGCAGAAATTTAAGCACCAGAACAAACAGGATTTCAAATCTGTAAATCCGGAACAATCAAAGTATGAAAAAGACATCCCTAACAAACAGTCTACCGAAAACCAGTCCAAGACATAGTAAAATAAGGGTCACGTGAAGACAAAGAAGGACACCAGAAAATTGTGTGATTTCCATAAAATCCCTTGGCACAACAACGATGAATGTCTCTCAAAAAAGTCATTAGTGGCCGAGATCAAGGACAAGTAGTTGAACCCTGATTTAGAATCTGATTCTAAATATAGTAGTAAAGGACAGATCATTGATGAATACCCCACTACTATTGTCGCAATCGCAATAATTCAACCAGAAGAACAAACAGATCCTGAAGAGGGGGAGCGCCTTTTTCATTCACAGATGTGGTTAAAGGGGACCTCGCTGCATTTTCTTGTTGATAGTGGAAGACAGAAGAATCTCATCTCAGCAGAGGTCGTCAAACAGTTGGGATTTTTGACAACACCACACCCGCAGCCATACAACATCGGGTGGCTTCGCCAAGGTTGAGATCTTCGTGTCAGCCAACAATGTCGATTCTCATATGACATCTAGCCCTTCAAGGATGAGGTATTATATGATATTTCCCCACTGGATGTTTGTGATGTTCTCTTGGGCCAGCCATATATGTGGAAGCACCATGATGTTTATGAGTCTCGACCTCATAGTGTCATTGTTACTTTGGGGGTCATCTCTACAGAATACCAGAGGTAGTTCCGATTATTGTTCCACCTAAAAAGTGTCACAATGTAGTATCTCATACTGCAAAATTTATATTCTTCACAATATGTTCAAAAGGAGAACAAAAGGAAACTGTAACCACTACAACCTCGCCCCCTGCACCTTCTATCCAATAGAAGCAGGTCGACAAAGTTGTAGAAAAGCACAAAGATTCCTTCTACACACCTTCCTCTGATGTAGTTCGACTTGTTGAACAACTTTATCTTCAACAGGTTCATGACAAACTTCCACAAACTAAGCAACACGATGTCTCCAACAATACAAGCAACTCACCAAGATGTAGATCCAACAAATGTTTTTCCATCTCCCCTAGTAACTCAACGCAATGAAGACCATTGCTTCCTAGTAAGGGAGGATTGATCCAGGTGTATATCGGTGGCCACCCACCTTTTCCGATTGGCTCAAAACTATTTTCTGCCAATTTTTGCAATTTACTATTTTTAGCAGGTTTTAACTTCCGTGGCCATTTTGAGGGGATAAATGAAGGATTTTCAAGATAGAGGTTCTAAATCATATATTAAGGAATAATTGAGCCCCAAAAATTAATATCATCGATGATACCTTTCCAACGAGCTATCATATGCCTAAAACAGATATCGTATGCAAAATTTACGACCCCGGGAAGTTGATGTACTAACTTACCCAAATGGGGCCCACATGACTTTTGGTGCTTCATCTCCTATGGCTAGGTTTTTTTATGTCTAGGGTTTTGGAATTCTTGTTTATTGTAAAAAGGCCTTCAGAGCCTCATTTTAATCATCTTCTTGTGAATGCGAGTAGCCACCACATCTCTTCTCAGAGATAAGCTGCCACCATTCTAGAGAGTCTTTCACTCTGTATTTTTACAGTGTCTGTACATTTCTTTGATTAATAGAAATCATGAATTACTGTATATCTGTGTTTATGGTTTCATCTATGATACATTTCTATTATATTACTAAATATCTCTGATATCTCTGTGCATTTATTTATTATATCTCTGCTCTCATTTCGTGACGAAAATAATCTGTATCAGTGGTATCAGCGCATGCTGTTCTTGATCATTTATTTTCAGTGCATATCCCCGATGAGGTTCGAGTATATAAATTTGGGTCTTGAGATTGTCTCTCTTCAGGAAAATCTCTCTTGCACACCCAAGAAACCCTCAATGGTGGAAGAAAAGAAAAATGACAGAGCAAACGATCCTATCAGTCTGTTGCTTGAGCAAGCTCTCACGTGACAGAGGTATGAAATGATGGAGAATTTTTCCCACATCCTTCAGCTCCTGCCGATAGAAACATGTGCATATTCATCAAGCTACCACTTTGGAGGCACCTCACCTTTCAAGGTATAAGTTAATTTTGATATTATTGTATTTGAAGGACAAATAGATGCATAAGCCCTAAAGAAATGGTTAAATCTGCTACAAGGTTATTTCTCTGTTCACAAATTTTCCAACAAAGAAAACATCACCTTTGCGCTCATTAAATCTCTCCCCCATGTCAAACATTGGTGGGAAAATTATTGGGAGTAGAGTTCCATAGAGGAGTCTGAAATATATGGGGTCGATCCCACTTGGGATTGTTTTGTGGATGCGGTAAAGGAACAATATTACCCTGTTGGAAACTATGAGGACCAATACATGAGATGGACCACACTACGACAAGAGAGGGGCCAAGAAGTTCCAAAGTTCACCAATACCTTTGATACCTTGTGCACCAAGATGGGTATCAAAGACTCCGAGCGACATTTAGTTTTGATATACCATGGGGTTCTACATAGAGACATCCAGATTGAAATGGATTTTCTGGAAATCTCATCACTCGGTGCTGCTTATCGATATGCTGTTAAAATCAAGAAGAAATTTAAGCACTAGAACAAACATGATTTCGAATCTATAAATCTGCAACAACCAAAGTATGAAAAAGACAACCCTAACAAATAGTCTCTCAAAAACTAGTCCAAGACATAGGAAAAGAAAGGTCACAGGAAGACAAAGAAGGACACTGAAAAATTATGTGATTTCCACAAAATCCCCTGGAACAACAACGATGAATGTTTCTCAAAAAAGTCATTGGTGGCCGATATCAAAGACAAGGAGACAAAACCTAATTCAGAATCCAATTATGAACATATTGATAAATGAAAAATCATTAATGTAGACCCCACTGTTATTGTCGCAACCGTAACAATTCAACCAGAAGAACCAACAGATCCCAAAGAGGGGGAGCACCTTTTTCATTCATAGATGTGGGTAAAGGGGACCTCGCTGCATTTTATTGTTGATAGTGGAATCCACAAGAACCTCATCTTAGCAGAGGTCATCAAACAGTTGGGATTGTCGACAACACCACACCCACAACCATACAACATCGGGTGGCTTCACCAAGGAAGAGATCTCCATGTCATCCAACAATGTCGATTGTCATATAACATCTATCCCTTCAAGGATGAGGTATTATGTGATATTTCCCCACTGGATGTATGTGATGTTCTCTTGGGCTATCCATATATGTGGAAGGACCATGTTGTTTATGAGTCTCGACCCCGTAGTTTCATTGTTACTTTGGGGGGTCATTTCTATAGAATACCAGAGGTAGTTCTGACTATTGTTCCACTTAAAAAGTGCCACAAGGTAGTATCTCATACTGCAAAATTTAGCTTCTTCACAATCTATTCAATAGGAGAATAGAAGGGCACTCCAACCACTACAACCTCACCTCCTACACCTTCTATCAAACATAAGCAGGTCGAAAAGGATTCAACAAAGCACAAAGATTCCTTTTTCACACCTTCCTCTTATGTAGCTTGACTTATTGAATAGCCTCAGCTTCAACAGGTTCATGACAGACTTCCACAAACTAAGCAACGCGACGTCTCCTGCAATACAAGCAGCTCACCAAGATGCAGATCCAAAAAATGTGTTTCACCTCTATCCCGTTAACTCAACGCAATGGAGACCATTGCTTCCTAAGGAAGGAGTATTGATCCAGGTGGATATCAGTGGCCACCCACCTTTTCTTACTGGCTCAAAATAGTTTTTTGACAATTTTTGCAATTTACTATTTTTAGCAGGTTTTAACTTCGAGGGCCATTTTGAGGGCCTAAATGAAGGTTTTTCAAGATAGAGGTTCTCAATTATAGCCAAACTAATGATTGATCCCCCAAAATCAATCTCCTCAACGATACCTTTGCAATGAGCTATCATATGCCTAAAACAGAGATCGTACACAAAAGTTACGACCCCGGGAAGTTGATGTACTAACTTACCCAAATGAGGCCCACATGACTTTTGGCACTTCACCTCCTAGGGTTAGGTTTTTGGATGTCTAGGGTTTTGTAATTCCTATTTATTGTAAAAATTCCTTTAGAGCCTCATTGTAATCATCTTCTTGCGAATGCGAGTAGCCTCCACATCTCTTCTCAGAGATAAGCTGCCACAATTCTAGCGAGTCTTTCACTCTATATTTTTACTGTCTCTGTACATTTCTTTGATTAATAGAAATCATGGATTACTATATATATGTGTTTATGGTTGCATCTCTGATACATTTCTATTATATTATTGAATATATATGATATCTCTATGCATTTATTTATTATATCTCCGCTCTCATTTCGTGACGAAAATAATCCGTATCAATGGTATCAGAGCAGGTTGTTCTTGATCCTTTTTTTTAGTGCATGTCCCCAGCTAGGTCCGAGTATAGAAAGTTGGGTCTTGAGCTTGTCTCTCTTTAGGAAAATCACTCTCAAACACCCAAGAAACCCTCAATGGTGGAAGAAAAGAAAAATGGCAGAGGAGACGATCCTATCAATATGTTGCTTGAGCAAGCTCTCATGCGACAGAGGGACAAAATGATGGAGAATGTTTCCTATATCCTTCAACGCTTGCCGATAGAAACAGGCGCATCTTCATCAAGAAACCACTTTAGAGGCACCTCACCTTTCAAGGTACAAGATAATTTTGATATTGTAGTATTTGAAGGACAGATAGATGCATAAGCCCTAGACAAATGGTTAAATCTACTAGAAGGTTATTTCTTTGTTCAAAAATTTTTCGACAAAGAAAAGATCACCTTTGCACTCCTTAAAGCTCTCCCCCATGTCAAACATTGGTGGGAAACTTATTGGGAGAAGAGTTCCACAGAGGAGTCTGAAATATATGGGATTGATCCAACTTGGGATTTTTTTGTGGATGCAGTAAAGAAACAGTATTACCCTATTGGAAACTATGAGGACCAGTGCATGAGATGGACCACACTGTGGCAAGAGAGGGGCCAAGAAGTTCTGGAGTTCACCAATACCTTCCATACCTTGCACACGAAGCTAGGTATCAAATACTTTGGGCGACATTTGGTTCTGAAATATCATGGGGCTCTACACATATACATCCAGACTAAAATGGATTTTCTGGACATCTCATGACTCAATGCTTCTTATCGATATGTTGTTAAAATCGACAATAAATTTAAGCACCAGAACAAATGGTATTTCGAATATGTAAATCCGCAACAACCAAAGTATGACAAAGACAGCCCTAACGAACAGTCTGCTGAAAACTAGTACAAGACACAGGAAAACAAGGATCCCAGGAAGACAAAGGACACCGGAAAATGGTACGATTTCAACAAAAGGCCCTAGCACAACACCGATGAATGTCGATAAAAAAATTCATTGGTGGCTGAGATCAAAGACAAGGAGCCGAACCCTGATTAAGAATCTGAGTATGAAAATACTAGTAAAGGACAAATCATTGACGCAGACCCCACTACTATTGTTGCAACCACAACAATTCAACCAGAAGAACCAATAGATCCTGAAGAGGGGGAGCACATTTTTCATTCATAGATGTGGGTAAAGTGGACCCCACTACATTTTATTGTTGATAGTGGAAGCCAGAAGAACCTCATCTCAGCAGAGGTCATCAAACAGTTGGGATTTTCAACAACACCACACCCGCAACCATACAACATCGGGTGACTTTGCCAAGAACGAGATCTCCATGTTACCCAACAATGTCAATTGTCATACGACATCCATCCCTTCAAGGATGAGGTATTATGTGATATCTCCTCACTGGATGTCTGTGATGTTCTTTTGGGCCAACCATATATGTGGAAGCACCATGTTGTTTATGAGTCTCGACCTCATAGTGTCATTGTTACTTTGGGGGGTCATATCTACAGAATACCAGAGGTAGTTCTGGCTATTGTTCCACCTAAAAATTTTCGCAAGGTAGTATCTCATACTACAAAATTTAGCTTCTTCACAATCTGTTCAAAACGAGAACATAAGGACACTACAGCCTCACCCCATGCATCCTCTATCCAACAGAACTAGGTCGATAAGGTTGAAGCAAAGCACAAATATTCCTTCTGGAAACCTTCCTCTCATGTAGCTTGATTTGTTGAACAACCTCATCTTCAACAGGTTCATGACAGACTTCCATAAACTAAGCAGTGCGACGTCTCCAACAATACAAGCAACTCACCAAGATGAAAATCCAACAAATGATTTTCCCTCTCCCCCGAGAAACCAATGCTATGGATACCATTTATTCCTAAGGAGGGAGGATTGATATAGGTGGATATCATTGTCCACCCACCTTTTCCGACTGGCTCAAAACAATTTTATGGCAATTTTTGCAATTTACTATTTTTAGCAGGTTTTAACTTCCAGGGCCATTTTGAGGGCCTAAATGAAGGTTTTTAGAGATCGAGTTTCTCAATGATAGGAGAAGGAATTAATGAGCACCCAAAATAAATATCCTCGACGATACCTTTCTAACGAGCTATCATATGCCTAAAACAAAGATCGCATGGAAAAGTTATGACCCCCGAAATTTGATGTACTAACTTACCCAAACCGGGCCGACATGACTTTTGGTGCTTCATCTCCTAGGGTTAGGTTTTTGGATGCCTAGGGTTTTTTCATTCCTGTTTATTGTAAAAATTCCTTCATAGCCTCATTGTAATCATGTTCTTGTGAATGAGATTAGCAGCCACATCTCTTATCATAGATAAGCTACCACCATTATAGCGAGTCTTTCACTCTATATTTTTACAGTCTCTGTACATTTCTTTGATTAATAGAAATCATGAACTACTATATATATGTGTTTATGGTTGCATATCTGATACATTTATGTTATATTATTCAATATCTGCGATATCTCTATGCATTTATTTATTATATCTTCGCTCTCATTTCATGCCAAAAATAATCCTTATCAGTGGTATCAGAGCAGGCTATTCTTGATCGTTTTTTTAGTGCATGTCCCCAACAAGGTCCGAGTATAGAAAGTTGGGTCTCGAGCTTGTCTCTCTTGAAGAAAATTTCTCTCGCACACCCAAGAAAAAGCCAATGGCATGAGAAAAGAAAAATTACGGAGCAGACGATCCTATCAGTCTATTGCTTGAGAAAGCTCTCACACGACAGAGGGATGAAATGATGGAGAATTTTTCCCACATCCTTCAATGCCTTTCGATAGCAACATGTACATCTTCAGCAAGCAACCACTTTGGAGGCACCTCACATTTCAAGGTACATGTTAATTTTGATATTCCTGTATTTGAAGGACAGATAGATGCATAAGTCCTAGACAAATTAAATCTGCTAGAAGGTTATTTATCTCTTCATAAATTTTCCAACAAAGAAAAGATCACCTTCACACTCCTTAAAGCTCTCCCCCATGTCAAACATTGGTGGGAAAATTATTGGGAGAAAAGTTTCACAGAGGAGTCTGCAATATATGGGGTCGATCCCACTTGGGATAATTTTGTGGATGCGGTAAAGGAACAATATTACCCTGTTGGAAACTATGAGGACTAGTACATGAGATGGACCACACTGCAACAAGAGAGGGGCCAAGTAGTTCTAGAGTTCACCAATACCTTCCATACCTTTTGCACCAAGATGGGTATCAAAGACTCCAAGCGACATTTGGTTCTGAAATACCGTGGGGCTCTACATAGATACATCTAGATTGAAATGAACTTTCTGGACATCTCATTACTCGGTGTTTCTTATTGATATGTTGTTACAATCCAGCAGAAATTTAAGAACCAAAACAAACGGTGTTTCAAATCTATAAATCCGCAACAACCAAAGTATGACAAAGACATCCCTAACAAACAGTGTCTCAAAAACCAGTCCAAGACACAGCAAAAGAAGGGTCACAGGAAGATAAAGAAGGACACTGGAAAATGGTGCGATTTCCGTAAAATCACCTGGAACAACACTGATGAATGTCGCTCAAAAATGTCATTGGTGGTCGAGATCAAATACAAGGAGACGAACCCTAATTCAGAATCCAATTATGAAAATACTGGTAAAGGACAAATCATTGACAGAGACTCCACTATTATTGTCACAACCGCAACAATTCAACCAGAAGAACCAACAGATTCCAAAGAGGAGGAGTGCCTTTTTCATTCACAGATGTGGGTAAAGGGGACCTCGCTGCATTTTATTGTTGATAGCGGAATCCATAAAAACCTCATCTCAGCAGAGGTCGTCAAACAATTGGGATTGTCGACAACACCACACCCGTAGCCATACAACATTGGGTGGCTTCACCAAGGATGAGATCTCTATGTCATCCAAAAATGTCGATTGTCATATGACATCCATCCCTTCAAGGATGAGGTATTATGTGATATTGCCCCACTGGATGTATGTGATGTTCTCTTGGGCCAGCGATATATGTGGAAGCACCATGTTGTTTATGAGTCTTGACCCCCTAGTGTCATTGTTGCTTTGGGAGGTCATCTCTACAGAATACCAGAGGTAGTTTCGACTATTGTTCCACCTAAAAAGTGTCGCAAGGTAGTATCTCATACGACAAAATTTAGCTTCTTCACAATATGTTCAAAAGGAGAACAAAAGGACACTGCAACCACTAGAGCCTCACCTCCTACACCTTCTATCCAACATAAGCAGGTCGACAAGGTCACAACAAAGCACAAATTTTCCTTTTGCACACATTCCTCTCATGTATCTCAACTTTTTGAATAGCCTCAGCTTCAACGGGTTCATGACAGACTTCCACAGACTAAGCAGCGCGACGTCTCCAACGATACAAGTAGCTCACCAAGATGCACATCCAACAAATGTGTTTCCCTCTCTCCCAGGAACTCAACGCAGTGGAGACCATTGCTTCCTAAGGAGGAAGGATTGATCCAGGTGGATATCAGTGCCCACCCACCTTTTCTGACTGGCTCAAAATAGTTTTCTGACAATTTTTGCACTTTATTATTTTTAGCAGGTTTTATCTTTCGGGGCCATTTTGAGGGCCTAAATGAAGGTTTTTCGAGATTTAAGTTATAAATGATGTCTAAAGGAATTATCGATCCCTCAAAGTCAATATCCTTGATGATACCTTTTCAACAAGCTATTATACACCTAAAACGAAGATCGTATGCAAAAGTTACGACCCCGGGAAGTTGATGTACTAACTTACCCAAACGGGGCCCACATGACTTTTGGCGCTTCATCTCCTAGGGTTAGGTTTTTGGATGTATAGGGTTTTTTCATTCGTGTTTATTGTAAAAATTCCTTCAGAGCCTCATTGTAATCATCTTCTTGTGAATGCGAGTAGCCTCCACATCTCTTCTCACAGATAAGCTACGACCATTCTAGAGAGTCTTTCACTCTGTATTTTTACAGTTTCTGTACATTTCTTTGATTAATAGAAATCATGAATTACTTTATATATGTTTTTATGGTTGCATATATGATACATTTATGCTATATTATTGAATATCTCTGATATCTCTGTGCATTTCTTTACTATATCTCCGCTCTCATTTCGTGCTGAAAATAATCCATATCAGTGGTATCAGAGCAGGTTGTTCTTGATAATTGTTTTCAGTGCATGTCCCCGACAAGGTCCGAGTATAGAAAGTTGGGTCTCGAGCTTGTCTCTCTTGAGTAAAATCACTCTCGCACACCCAAGAAACCCTCAATGGAAAAATAAAAGAAAAATGATAGAGCAGACGATCCTACCAGTCTGTTGCTTGAGCAAGCTCTCACGTGACAGAGGGACGAAATGATGGAGAATTTTTCCCACATCCTTCAATGCCGGCCGATAGTAACAGATGCATCTTCATCAAGCGGACACTTTGGAGGCACCTCGCCTTTCAAGGTACAAGATAATTTTGATATTCCTGTATTTGAAGGACAGATAGATGCATACGCCCTAGACAAATGGTTAAATATGCTAGAAGGTTATTTCTCTGTTCACAAATTTTTCGACAAAGAAAAGATCACCTTCGCACTCCTTAAAGCTCTCCCCCATGTCAAACATTGGTGGGAAAGTTATTGGGAGCATATTTCCACAGAGGAGTATGAAATATATGGGGTCGATCCCACTCAGGATTTTTTTGTGGATGCGATAAAGGAACAATATTACCATGTTGGAAACTATGAGGACCAATACATAAGATGGACCACACTGCGACAAGAGAGGGGCCAATAAGTTCCATAGTTCACCAATACCTTCCCTACCTTGCACACCAAGATGGGTATCAAAGACTCCGAGTGACATTTGGTTCTGAAATAACGTGGGGCTCTACACAGATACATCTAGACTAAAATGGATTTTCAGGACATCTCATCACTCGGTGCTGCTTATCAATATGCTGTTAAAATCAAGTAGAAATTTAAGAACCAAAACAAATGATATTTTGAATCTATAAATCTGCAACAACCAAAGTATGACAAAGACAACCCTAACAAACAGTCTCCCGAAAACTAGTCCAAGATACAATAAAATAAGGGTCATGGGAAGACGAAGAAGGACACCAGAAAATGGTGCAATTTCCACAGAATCCCTCTGGCACAACACCAATGAATGTCACTCAAAAAATTCATTGGTGACCGAGATCAAAGACAAGGAGCTGAACCCTGATTCAGAATCTGATTCTGAAAATACTGGTAAAGGACAGATCATTGACATAGACCCCACCGCTATTGTCACAACCGCAACAATTCAAACAGAAGAACCAACAAATCTCGAAGAGGGGGAGTGACTTTTTCATTCACAGATGTGGGTAAAGTGGACCCTGCTACATTTTATTGTTGATAGCGGAAGCCAGAAGAACCTCATCTCAGCAGAGGTCATCAAATAGTTGGGATTGTCGATAACACCACACTCGTAGCCCTACAACATTGGGTGGCTTCGCCAAGGATGAGATCTCCGAGTCAGCCAACAATGTCAATTTTCATACGACATCTATCTCTTCAAGGATGAGGTATCATGTGATATTTCCCAACTAGATGTCTGTGATGTTCTCTTGGGTCAACCATATATGTGGAAGCGCCATGCTGTTTATGAGTCTCGACCCTGTAGTGTCATCGTTACTTTGGGGGGTCATTTCTACAGAATACCAGAGGTAGTTCCGACTATTTTTCCACCTAAAAAGTTCTGCAAGGTAGTAACTCATACTACAAAATTTAGCTTCTTCACAATCTATTCAAAAGGAGAACATAAGGACACTGCAACCACTACAGCCTCGCCCCCCACAGCTTCTATCCAATAGAAGCAGGTCGACAAGGTTCCAACAAAGCGCAAATATTCCTTCTGCACACCTTCCTCTCATGTAGCTCAACTTGTTGAACAACCTCATCTTCAACAAGTTCATGACAGACTTCCACAAACTAAGCAGCGTGACATCTGCAACAATACAAGCAACTCACCAAGATGCAGATCCAACAAATGATTTTGCCTCTCCCCCAGGAACTCAATGCAATGGATACCATTTCCTCCTAAGTAGGGAGGATTTGTGAAGGTGGATATCGGTGTCCAGGCACCTTTTCCGACTGGCTCAAAACAATTTTCTGGCAATTTTTGCAATTTACTATTTTTAGCAGGTTTTAACTTCTGGGGCAATTTTGAGGGCCTAAATGATGGATTTTAGAGATCGAGGTTCTCATTTATAGCCAAAGGAATAATTGAACACCCAAAATGAATCTCCTTGATGATACATTTCCAACGAGCTATCATAAGCCTAAAATGGAGATCATATGAAAAAGTTACGACCCCGAGAAGTTGATGTACTATCTTACCCAAATGAGGCCCACCTGACTTTTGATGTTTCATCTCCTAGGGTTAGGTTTTTGGATGTCTAGGATTTTGTCATTCCTGTTTATTGTAAAAAGGCCTTCAAAGCCTCATTGTAATCATGTTCTTGCGAATGCAAGTAGCCGCCACTTCTTTTTCCAGAGATAAGCTACCACCATTCTAGCGAGTCTTTCACTCTGTATTTTTACAGTCTTTGTACATTTATTTGATTAATAGAAATCGTGAATTACTGTATATATGTGTTTATGGTTGCATATATGATACATTTCTATTATATTATTGAATATATCTGATATATCTGTGCATTTCTTTATTATATCTCCGCTCTCATTTCGTGCCGAAAATAATCCATATCAGTGGTATTAGAGCAGGTTGTTCTTGATCATTTTTTTCAGTGCATGTCCCCGACAAGGTATGAGTATAGAAAGTTGGGCCTCGAGCTTGTCTCTCTTGAGTAAAATCACTCTCGCACACCCAAGAAACCCTCAATGGAAGAATAAAAGAAAAATGACAGAGCAGACGATCCTATCAGTTTGTTGCTTGAGCAAGCTCTCACGTGACAGAGGGATGAAATGATGGAGAATTTTTCCCACATCCTTCAATGCCTACCGATAGTAACATGTGCATATTCATAAAGCAGACACTTTGGAGGCACCTCACCTTTCAAGGTACAAGATAATTTTGATATTCCTGTATTTGAAGGACATATAGATGCATAAGCCCTAGACAAATGGTTAAATATGCTAGAAGGTTATTTCTCTATTCACAAATTTTCCGACAAAGAAAATATCACCTTCGCACTCCTTAAATCTCTCCCCCATGTCAAACATTGGTGGGAAGCTTATTGGGAGAAGATTTCCACAGAGGATTCTAAAATATATGGGGAAGATCCCACTCAGGATTTTTTTGTGGATGCGATAAAGGAACAATATTACCATGTTGGAAACTATGAGGACCAGTACATAATATGGACGACACTGCTCAAGAGAGCGGCCAAGAAGTTCCATAGTTCACCAATACATTCCATACCTTGCACACCAAGATGGGTATCAAATACTCTGAGCGACATTTGGTTCTCAAATAACGTGGGGCTCTACACAGATACATCTAGACTGAAATGGATTTTCAGGACATCTCATCACTTGGTGTTGCTTATCAATATGTTGTTAAAATCAAGTAGAAATTGAAGCACCAAAACAAATGAGATTTTGAATCTATAAATCCACAACAACCAAAGTATGACAAAGACAGTTCTAACAAACAGTCTCCCAAAAACTAGTCCAAGACACAAGAAAAGAAGGGTCATGGGAAGATGAAGAAGGACACTAGAAAATGGTGTGATTTCGACAAAATCCCTCTGGCACAACGTCGATGAATGTCACTCAAAAAATTAATTGGTGGCCTAGATCAAAGACAAGGAGATGAACCCTGATTCAGAATCCGATTCTGAAAATACTGGTAAAGGATAGATCATTGATGCAGACCCCACTGCTATTGTCGCAACCACAACAATTCAACCAGAAGAACCAACAAATATCAAAGAGGGGGAGTCACTTTTTCATTGACAGATGTCGGTAAAATGGACCCTGCTACATTTTATTGTTGATAGCGAAATCCAGAAGAACCTCATCTCAGCAGAGGTCATCAAACAATTGGGATTGTCAACAACACCACACTCACAACCATACAACATTGGGTGGCTTCACCAAGGACGAGATCTCCGGGTCAGCCAGTAATGTTTATTGTCATACGACATCCATCCCTTCAAGGATGAGGTATCATGTGATATTTCCCAACTAGATGTTTGTGATGTTCTCTTGGGCCAACCATATATGTGGAAGCACCATGTTGTTTATGAGTCTCGGCCCCATAGTATCATTATTACTTTGGGGGGTCATTTCTACAGAATACCAGAGGTAGTTCTGACTATTGTTCCACCTAAAAAGTTCCGCAAGGTAGTATCTCATACTACAAAATTTAGCTTCTTTACAATCTATTCAAAAGGAGAACAAAAGGACACTGCAACCACTACAACCTCGTCTCCTCCAACTTCTATCCAACAGAAGCAGGTCGACAAGGTTCCAGCAAAGCACAAAGATTCCTTATGCACACCTTCCTCTCATGTAGCTCGACTTGTTGAAAAACCTCATCTTCAATAGGTTCATGACAAACTTCCACAAACTAAGCAGCGTGACGTCTGCAACAATACAAACAGCTCACCACGATGCAGATCCAGCAAATGATTTTCCCTCTCCCCCGAGAACTCAATGCAATGGATACCATTGCTTCCTAAGTAGGGAGGATTGATGTAGGTGCATATCGACGGCCACCCACCTTTTCCGACTGGCTCAAAAAAATTTTCTAGCAATTTTTACAAATTACTATTTTTAGCAGGTTTTAACTTCCGGGGCAATTTTGAGGGCCTAAATGATGGATTTTAGAGATCGAGGTTCTAAATGATATCCAAATGAATAATTGAACACCCAAAATGAATCTCCTTGATGATACCTTTCCAACAAGTTATCATACACCTACAATGGAGATCGTATGCAAAAGTTACAACCCCGGGAAGTTGATGTACTATCTTACCCAAATGAGGCCCACCTTAATTTTGACGTTTCATCTTGTAGGGTTAGTTTTTTGGATGTCTAGGGTTTCTTCATTCTTGTTTATTTTAAAAATGCCTTCAAAGCCTCATTGTAATCATGTTCTTGCGAATGCGAGTAGCCGCCACTTCTTTTTTCAGAGATAAGCTACCACCATTCTAGCGAGTCTTTCACTCTATATTTTTACAGTCTCTGTACATTTCTTTGATTAATAGAAATCATGAATTACTGTATATTTAAGTTTATGGTTGCATCTCTGATACATTTATGTTATATTATTGAATATCTGTGATATCTCTGTGCATTTCTTTATTATATCTTCGCTCTCATTTCCTGCCGAAAATAATTCGTATCAGTGGTATTAGAGCAGGCTGTTCTTGATCATTTTTTTTAGTGCATGTCCCCGACAAGGTCCGAGTATAGAAAGTTGGGTCTTGAGCTTGTCACTCTTGAGGAAAATCGTTGTCGCACACCCAAGAAACCCTCAATGGTGGAAGAAAATAAAAATGACAGAGCAGACGATCCTATCGGTCTGTTGCTTGAGAAAGCTCTCACATGACAGAGGGACGAAATGATAGAGAATTTTTCCCACATCCTTCAATGTCTGTCGATAACAATAGGCACATCTTCATCAAGAGGCCACTTTGGAGGCACCTTTCCTTGCAAGGTACAAGTCAATTTTTATATTCCTGTATTTGAAGGACAGATAGATGCAGAAGCCCTAAACAAATGGTTAAATATGATAGAAGATTATTTCTCTGTTCACAAATTTTTCGACAAAGAAAAGATCACCTTCACACTCCTTAAATCTCTCCCCAATGTCGAACATTGGTGGGAAACTTATTGGGAGCAGAGTTCCATAGAGGAGTCTGAACTATATGGGGCTGATCGCACTTGCGATTTTTTTGTGGATGCAGTAAACGAATAATATTACCCTATTGGAAACTATGAGGACCAGTACATGGGATGGACCACACTTCGGCAAGAGAGGGGCCAAGCAGTTCTGAAGTTCACCAATACCTTCCATACCTTGCACACCAAGCTGGGTATGAAATACTCTGAGAAACATTTGGTTATGAAATACCGTGGGGTTCTACACAGATACATCTAGACTGAAATCGATTTTCTAGACATCTCATCACTTGGTGATACTTATCGATATGCTGCTAAAATCGATAAGAAATTTAAGCACCAGAAAAAATGGGATTTCGAATCTATAAATCCACAAGAACTAAAGTATGACAAAGACATCCCTAACAAATAGTCTCCCGAAAACCAGTCCAAGAAACAGGAAAAGAAGGGTCATGGGAAGACAAAGAAGGACACCAGAAAATGGTGCGATTTCCACAAAAAACCCTAGCTGAGATCAAAGACAAGGAGCCAAACCCTGATTCAGAATTCGATTCTAAAAATACTGGTAAAGGACAGATAATTGACGCAAACCCCACTGCTATTGTCACAACCACAACAATTCAACCAGAATAACCAATAGATCCCGAAGGGGGGGAGCACCTTTTTCATTCACAGATGTGGGTAAAGGGGACCCCACTACATTTTATTATTGATTGTGGAAGCCAGAAGAACCTCATCTCAACAGAAGTCATCAAATAGTTGGGATTGTCGACAACACCACACCTGCATCCATACAACATTAGGTGGCTTCACCAAGGATGATATCTTTGTGTCAGCCAAAAATGACAATTTTCATACGGAATCCATCCCTTCAAGGACGAGGTATTATGTGATATTGCCCCACTAGATGTCTGTGATGTTATCTTGGGCCGCCATATATGTGGAAGTGCCATGCTATTTATGAGTCTCGACCCCATAGTGTCATTGTTACTTTGGGGGGTCATCTCTATAGAATACCAGACGTAGTTCCAACTATTGTTCCACCTAAAAAGTGTCGCAAGGTAGTATCTCATACTGCAAAATTTAGCTTCTTCACAATCTGTTCAAAAGGAGAGTAGAAGGACACTACAACCACTATAGCCTTGCCCCTTGAACCTTCTATCCAATAGAAGCAGGTCGACAAGGTTATAGAAAAGTGCAAAGATTCCTTCTGCACACCTTCCTCTCATGTAGCTCGACTTGTTGAACAGCCTCAACTTCAACAGGTTCATGACAGACTTCCACAAACTAAGCAGCGCGATGTCTCCAACAATACAAGCAACTCACCAAGATGCAGATCCAGCAAATGCTTTTCCCTCTCCCCCGGGAACTCAACGCAATGGATACCATTTCTTCCTAAGGATTTAGTATTAATCCAGGTGTATATCGGTGGCCATTTACCTTTTTCGACTGGCTCATAACAATGTTTTGGAAATTTTTGCAATTTACTATTTTTAGCAGGTTTTAACTTCCGGGGCCATTTTGAGGGCCTAAATGAAGGTTTTTTGAGATAGAGGTTCTCAATGTTAGCCAAAGGAATGATTGAGCCCCCAAAATGAATATCCTCGATGATACATTTCCAATGAGCTATCATACGCCTAAAACAGAGATCGTATGCAAAAGTTACGAACCCAAGAAGTTGATGTACTAATTTACCCAAACGGGGCCCACATGACTTTTGTTGTTTCATCTCCTAGGGTTAAGTTTTTGGATGTCTAGGGTTTTGGCATTCCTTTTTATTGTAAAAATTCCTTGAGAGCCTCATTGTAATTATCTTCTTGCGAATGCGAGCGACCTCCACATCTCTTCTAAGAGATAAGTTGCTACCATTCTAGTGAGTCTTTCACTCTGTATTTTTACAGTCTTTGTACATTTCCTTGATTAATAGAAATCATGAATTACTATATATCTGTGTTTATGGTTGCATCTCTAATACATTTTTGTTATATTATTGAATATCTGTGATATTGCTGTGCATTTATTTACTATATCTCCACTCTCATTTCCTGCCGAAAATAATCTGTATCAGTGGTATTAGAGCAGGTTGTTCTTGATCATTTTTTTCAGTGCATGTCCTCGAAGAGGTCCGAGTATAGAAATTTGGGTCTCGATCTTGTCTCTCTTGAGGACAATCGCTCTCACACACCCAAGAAACCCCCAATGGTGGAAGAAAAGAAAAATGAGGGAGTAGACAATCCTATCAGTCTATTGCTTGGGAAAGCTCTCACATGACAAAGGGATGAAATGATGGAGAATTTTTCCCACATTCTTCAACGCCTGTCGATAGCAACATGTGCATATTCATCAATAGACCACTTTGGAGGCACCTCGCCTTTCAAGGTACAAGTTAATTTTTATATTCTTGTATTTGAAGGAAAGATAGATGTAGAAGCCCTAGACAAATGGTTAAATCTGCTAGAAGGTTATTTCTCTGTTCACAAATTTTTCGATAAAGAAAAGATCACCTTTTCACTCCTTAAAGATCTTCCCCATGTCAAAAATTGGTGGGAAGTTATTGGGAGTAGAGTTCCACAGAGGAGTTTGAATATATGGGGCTGATCCCATTTGGTATTTTTTTTTTGGATGCGGTAAAGGAAAAATATTACCCTGTTGAAAACTATGAGGACCAGTACATGAGATGGACCACACTGTGGCAGAAGAGGGGCCAAGCAGTTCCAAAGTTCACCAATACCTTCCATACCTTGCGTGCCAAGATGGGTATCAAATACTCTGAGTGACATTTGGTTCTGAAATACCATGGGGCTCTACACAGATACATCAAGACTGAAATGGATTTTCTGGACATCTCATCACTTAGTTCTGCTTATTCATATGCTGTTAAAATTGAGCTGAAATTTAAGCACTAGAACAAACGGGATTTTGAATCTGTAAATCCACAACAACCAAAGTATGACAAAGACATCCCGAACAAACAGTCTCCCGAAAACCAGTCCAAGACACAGGAAAAGAAGGGTCACATGAAGACAAAGAAAGACACTGGAAAATGGTGCGATTTCCACAAAATGCCCTGGCACAACACCGATGAATGTCACTCAAAAAAGTCATTGGTGGCTGAGATCAAAGACAAGGAGATGAACCCTGATTTGGAATCCAATTATAAAAATATTGGTAAAGGACAGCTCATTGATGCAGACCCCACTGCTATTGTCGCAACCACAACAATTCAACCAGAAGAACCAATAGATCCCGAAGAGGGGGAGCACATTTTTCATTCATATATGTGGGTAAAGTCGATCCCACTACATTTTATTGTTGATAGCAGAAGCCATAAGAACCTCACCTCAGCAGAGGTCATCAAACAGTTGGGATTGTCAACAACATCACACCCGCATCCATACAACATCGGGTGGCTTCACCAAGGATGAGATCTCCATGTCATCCAGTAATGTTGATTGTCATATGGCATCCATCCCTTCAAGGAGAAGGTATTATGTGATATTGCCCCACTTCATGTTTATGATGTTCTCTTGGGCCAACCATATATGTGGAAGCGCCATGTTGTTTATGAGTCTCAACCCCGTAGTGTCATTGTTACTTTGGGGGGTCATCTCTACAGAATACCAGAGGTAGTTCCGACTATTGTTCGACCTAAAAAGTGTCGCAAGGTAGTATCTCATACTGAAAAATTTATCTTCTTCACAATCTTCTCAAAAGGAGAATAGAAGGACACAACAACCACTATAGCCTCGCCCCCTACACCTTCTATCCAACAGAAGCAGGTCGATAAGGTTGCAGCAAAGTGAAAATATTCCTTCTGCACACCTTCCTCTCATGTAGCATGACTTGTTGAATAGCCTCAGCTTCAACAGGTTCATGACGAACTTCCACAAACTAAGCAGCGCGACGTCTCTAACAATACAGGCAACTCACTAAGATGTAGATCCAACAAATGATTTTCCCTCTCCCCTGGGAACTCAACACAATGGAGACTATTTATTCCTAAGGAGAGAGGATTGATCCAGGTGGATATTGGTGGCCACCCAACATTTTCAACTGGCTCAAAACAGTTTTCTGACAATTTTTTCAATTTACTAATTTTAGCAGGTTTTAACTTCCGAGGCCATTTTGAGGGCGTAAATGAAGGATTTTAATGATTGAGGTTCTCATTGATAGACGAAGGAATTATTTAGGCCCCAAAATTAATTTCCTTTATGATACCTTTCCAACGAGCTATTATACAGCTAAAACGAAGATCGTATGCAAAAGTTACAACCTCGAGAAGTTGATGTACTAACTTACCAAAACGGGGCTCACATGACTTTTGGCGCTTCATCTCCTAGGGTTAGGTTTTTGGATGTCTAGGGTTTTGGAATTCCTGTTTATTGTAAAAAGGTCTTCAGAACATCATTGTAATCATCTTCTTGCGAATGCGAGTAGCCACCACATCTCTTCTCAGAGATAAGCTGCCACCATTCTAGCGAGTCTTTCACTCTGCATTTTTACAGTGTCTATACATTTCTTTGATTAATATAAATCGTGAATTACTATATAAATTTTTTTATGGTTTCATCTCTGATACATTTCTGTTATATTATTGAATATTTGCGATATCTCTGTGCAGTTATTTATTATATCTCCGCTCTCATTTATGCCGAAAATAATCTGTATCAGTGGTATCAGAGGAGGTTGTTCTTGATCATTTTTATCAGCGAATGTCCCTGACATGGTCCGAGTATAGAAAGTTGGATCTCAAGCTTGTATCTCTTGAGGAAAATCGCTCTCGCACACCCAAGAAACCCTCAATGGTGGAAGAAAATAAAAATGACGGAGTAGATGATCCTATTAGTCTGTTGCTTGAGCAAGCTTTCACGCGATAGAGGGACAAAATGATGGAGAATTTTTCCCACATCCTTCAATGCCTGCCGATAGAAAAAGGAGCATCTTCATCAAGTGTCCACTTTGGAGGTACCTCACCTTTCAAGGTACAAGTTAATTTTGATATTCCTATATTTGAAAAACAAATAGATGCAAAATCCCTAGACAAATGGTTAAATCTGCTAGAAGGTTATTTCTTTGTTCACAAATTTTTCGACAAAGAAAAGATCACCTTCGCACTCCTTAAAGCTCTCCCCCATTTCAATCATTGGTGGGAAACTTATTGGGAGCAAAGTTCCACAGAGGAGTCTGAAATATATGGGGTTGATCCCACTTGGGAATTTTTTGTGGATGTGGTGAAGGAACAATATTACCCTGTTGGAAACTATGAGGACCAGTACATGAGATGGACCACACTACGGAAAGAGAGGGGCCAAGTAGTTCTAGAGTCCACCAATACCTTCCATACCTTTTGCACCAAGCTGGGTATCAAAGACTCCGAGTGACATTTGGTTCTAAAATACCGTGGGGCTCTACATAGATACATCCAAGCTGAAATGATTTTTCTAGACATCTGATCACTCCGTGTTGCTTATTGATATGTTGTTAAAATCGATCAGAAATTTAAGCACCAGAACAAATGGGATTTTGAATCTGTAAATATGCAACAACCAAAGTATGACAAAGACAACCATAACAAACAGTCTCCCGAAAACCAGTCCAAGACACAAGAAAAGAAGGGTCACGGGAAGACAAAGAAGGACATTGGAAAATGGTGCGATTTCCACAAAATCCCCTCGCACAACACCGATGAATGTCGCTAAAAAAATTCATTGGTGGTCGAGATCAAAGACAAGGAGCCGAATCCTGATTCAAAATCTAATTCTGAAAATACTAGTAAAGGAAAAATCATTGACAAAGACCCCACTTCTATTGTCGCAACCGCAGTAATTCAACCAGAAGAACCAATAGATCTTGAAGAGGGGGAGCACCTTTTTCATTCACAAGTGTGGGTAAAGGGGACCCCGCAACATTTTATTGTTGATAGCAGAAGCCATAAGAACCTCATGTCAGCAGAGGTCATCAAACAGTTGTGATTGTCGACAACACCACAACCGTAGCCACACAACATCGGGTGTCTTTGCCAAGGATGAGATCTCCATGTCAACCAACAATGTCGATTGTCATACGACATCCAACCCTTCAAGGATGAGGTATTATGTGATATTTCCCCACTAGATGTCTGTGATGTTCTCTTGGGCCAGCCATATATGTGGAAGCGCCATGTTGTTTATGAGTCTCAACCCTGTAGTGTCATTGTTACTTTGGGGGGTCATCTCTATAGAATACCAAAGGTAGTTCCGACTATTTTTCCACCTAAAAAGTTCCACAAGGTAGTATCTCATACTGCAAAATTTAGCTTCTTCACAATCTGTTCAAAAGGAGAACAAAAGGACACTACAACCACTACAGCCTTGCCCCCTGCACCTTCTATCCAACAGAAGCAGGTCGACAATGTTCCATCAAAGTGAAAATATTCCTTCTACACACCTTTCTCTCATGTAGCTCGACTTGTTGAACATCCTCAACTTCAATAGGTTCATGACATACTTCCACAAACTAAGCAGCGTGACGTCTTCAACAATACAAGTAGCTCACCAAGATGCAGATCCAACAAATTCTTTTCCCTCTCCCCTGGGAACTCAATGCAATGGAGACCATTTCTTCCTAAGGAGGGAGGATTTATCTAGCTGGATATCGGTGGCCGCCCACCTTTTCCAACTGACTCAAAATAGTTTTCTGGCAATTTTTGCAATTTACTATTTTTAACAGGTTTTAACTTCCGGGAGAATTTTGAGGGCCTAAATGAAAGTATTTTGAGATTGAGGTTCTCCATGATATCCTAAGGCATGATTGAGCCCCCAAAATTAATATCCTCGAAGATACCTTTCCAACGAGCTATCATACACCTAAAACGAAGATTGTATGCAAAAGTTACAACCTCGGGAAGTTGAAGTACTAACTTACCCAAACGGGGCCCACATGACTTTTGGCTCTTCATCTCCGAGGGTTAGGTTTTTGGATGTCTAGGGTTTTTGCATTCCTGTTTATTGTAAAAATTCCTTCAGAGCCTCATTGTAATCATCTTCTTGCGAATGCAATTTTCCGCCACATCTCTTCTCAGAGATAAGTTGCCACCATTCTAGCGAGTCTTTCACTCTGTATTTTTACAGTGTTCGTACATTTCTTTGATAAATAGAAATCGTGAATTACTGTATATATGTGTTTATGGTTGCATCTATGATACATTTATGTTATATTATTGAATATCTGTGATATCTCTGTGCATTTATTTATTATATCCCTGCTCTCATTTCATGCCGAAAATAATCTGAACCAGGAGGATACAAGTGGGATTTTTTACAAGCCTAGCATGCAAGGTCATCCAAGTTCCTCTCGGTCACTACATGCCTTGGATGGTATGTGACACTCAACTGAGATGAGTCTATCACCATGGAAAATTTATTTAGAGAATCATTTGAATGGACATTGTGAAACTCTCTTTTCACCACCACCAATATCCCTTTCATCAGATGAGATGATGGGGCCATGTGGACGAGGATGTCAACGATTTCAAGTGGGGGAGAATGTAAGTCCTCCAAAAATTAGGGAGGGTGTGCAGTATCATGAGGGGCATGTAGACATGACCGATCGACGAGTTGACTACAAGAAAACTTGATTTGGTGTGATGGAGGGCACATTGGCCATACCTAGAAAGACACATGGTGAGTGTGAGAGAGGGTGCATTGGGCATGCTTAGTAACTTGCACGGTGAGTCCCTATATTTGGTATCCTTGGTGTCTAATTTGCGGGTGATGTCTGTGATATGGTTAGGATGGTGTACCGGTGTGTAGGCTAGGAGGATCAAAGAGGATGTCTTGTTAAGTAGGACGAGAGACCAACTAGTGAGACATTATGTTAGGTTTATCAGTGGAGGATGACATGACGTAGAAATGTGGTAGATTGCATATCACCCATGACAAGGTGACATCAATGGTATGTGCATTGAAGTTATCCAAATGCTTTGTGAGAAGGGAATGATATTCAATGACTATTACGAATCAACCTAGATGGATGATAACATGATTTCATGTTGGGAAGTCGATTATTTTAGTATGCTTGGATCAAGGGAGGGACATGTAGGATCCAGTGGTTGGGTGGCGATGGTGCAAAATTGCCTATGGTGAAACGAGCATTCGAACTTCCACACATCTAAGTATGTTTGTCTTGGGTTCTCCAAGACATGATGGTGAGGAATATTCTGGATTATACAAGTAGGTTATTAGTAAAACCAAACACGCAAGGTCATGTCGGTGGTATGGGATGTAGAAGGGTGATGATTCTAGTCGCGTGACAAGTTCCCTTTCTTTCTCTTTCCACCTTTAGATCTAGATGAATCATTGAAGGGTTTGGAATTGTCTTCCTTCCTGTGTTCATAATTCACCTTTCCCTTTCCTTTCCGCTTGGACTTCAAATCGAATTTTCTACTACTCTGATGCACAACAAGTGCATGCACATTGGAACCCTTGATTGTCCCCATTTTTATGACATTATATTGCTCATGCATTACAGACTCAATAAAATGATCGAATGTAGACATTTTCCACATTTCTCCTAAAGTGAATCTCATTATATGGAATGTTGATAAAAACACAACATACTTCAGACCAATTTTTTCAAAAATAGATAGGATCAACTGATTGTGTTGATTTTACCACATCCCTCTAGATGAAGAATAAGGGAATTCAAATTAATGAACAAGTTCTGGATGTTAATAAATCTTCTCATATCCAAGGAATTCAACTCTACCTTGATCATGTGGCCTCTCATTTCTTCCTATTTTCCAAAGAGATCCTCCATATTTTTCTAAATCTCATATGGATTAGTACAATCTTCAATGTGAAACAATATCTTGGGGGACATTGACATGTTGATAAGTTCATAGGGCTCATCCATATGGTTGAGATACTTATTTTTCTCAACAACTGATGTTGGATTGATCTCTGTAGACTTTGTTATTTAGTACAAACCTTTTCATTTGAGTTAATGTAGAATTGTTAGCTTCCACTTGAAATAGTTATGTGTCCTGAGAAGAGTTGTAGACGGAAAATCCATTCTTTCTAATTGCATCTTCCTCATGAACCTATTACACTTTCTCCTACAATAAATATTTAATACCATGTGAAGTTTTGCAGAAACTTCTCATAGAGAACCTACCTAGTAGAAAAATCACACAAAGCTTGCGAGAGAGAAAAGAGAAAGAGAGAAGCTTGAGAGAAAGAATAATTGAATTAATTGAAAGAGTAAAAATGAATAATACACATGATATACTCTACATGGCTAAGTGAATGTGTCATAGTAGTGATCTAGAGATCTATACACTGACTAACAAAAACCAAAGAAATACATTTCCTAGTCCTAATTAACCATTCCATGCAATCATCACTTAATTGATTCACATGTGTGGAGGTGAGAGAAACTAATGCATGCACCCTAGATGCATGCATGTGATATGCACCTTCTTGGTGAGTAAAACTAGGTGAACATGCAACTACAAGTGTTAAAACAAAGGTTTCCATGCATAAGTGTCATCCACTATTCTAAATGAGGTGTAAATGACTATCAACTGAAAAGGGAAGGTGCCATATTTTTTAGGAGGATCCCTAATTTCTAGGTAAATATTCTTAATAGATAATATTATCATCTATAGAAGCACCCTCAACACTAGAATATCAACCTTAGAAAAAAAAAAATACCTAGGTGAATGTGTCCTCAAATTTAGACAATAGTTCACAAGTCTTAGCTCTATATTTTACAACCCTAACTACTATGATTTCGAGAACAAATAAAAACCACGATAGTTCAAGGTCTTCTTTCCTTGGTCCATCCACTCAGAGTGACATGTGTATCACGTAGAGCTTCAAAGATCACTTGGATATGGTATGAACATATATTTTCTATTTCCCAACAAAATAAAACCCTAAAATCGCTCAAATGCTCCAACCTTTGATGATCTTTGCTCCCTTTGAATCTCAACCTTTGATGAACGTTGCTCCCCTTGAATCTCCTAGAGTGTGGCACAATTTCTGAGCGGAATGTGGCCTCCATCACGATTCCGTTAATCTCTGTTTGATTTTATGGCACATTGTTGTGTTTTGTGTAAGTGTGGTAAGTATTTTAAGAAAACCCTAGCCCTACGATCAAATGTTGAGTCTCGTTGAGGATTTGGAGTGACTTTTTTTACATGTCCTTCCATCATGTGTTCGCTTCCACTGACCTGGTGGCATGGTAGAGCGATGGTCGGTGACTCGGTGATCCAGTGGTCCAGTGGCGCGATGGTCTGTTGGCATTTCTTCCTTTAAGCTCGTTTCATAGTATCATTCCTCAACAACGTTGAGCATTTTCTTAGAGATATTGTGACATGTTACCACAGGGATATCATGGCATCTTTATGATTCCTCTGTCAACACTGAGATCCCATGGAATGTTATGCAATGTCTTCCTCTGTCAACACCTCGAAACTGGCACGCATTTCGCCTCTCTGAGTCGACATGCCTTCAGTGTGCCAGCAAACCCGAAAAACTCTCTGAGAATCGATATGAAATGCTCCATCTATTGAACTGTTTTATCCCTTTCAATTTGTATCAAGAATTTAATGATCTCCATACAAAACAAGCTCCATAATCTTGTAACTTGACACATACAATATTATTGGAATCTTGCGCATCAAGAAGGAACATGATTATTTAAATAATATACTGTGAAGAATATAACTAAATGCTATTTTTATCTTTTATTTTATATGATTTGGTTCTAAACTTGTTTCATCAATCTGATCATAAAAATAATTCAAGTACACGATTATTTAAATAACATACTATGAAGAATATAACTAAATGCAATTTTTACCTTTTATTTTGTATGATTTGGTTCTAAACTTGTTTCATCAATGTGATCATAAAAAAATGATTCAAATATTTTGACAATCTTGAAATGTCTACATATAGACATCATATCATTTGCCAAAAATCATGTTACTTTTAAATGGCAATGGGTTCATGCAAATGAATCTAATGTGTTTTATTAGAGTTTTTAAGTGAAGTTATGAATGGAATTATAAGAAAACTTATGTACAATTGTATAAATTGTATAAATGATGAAATGCTTTAATGTAGAACTATGTAAAGAACTATGTAAAGGGTATCATAAAAATCATTAATCCAATCAAGTATTACCTTAGTATTTGATACCATTCCAACACTATTTGTTTGATATATCAGATCACAAAAATAATTCAAATATTTTGACAACTTTGAAATGTCTACCTATCAAGTATTACCTTAGTATTTGATACCATTCCAACACTATTTGTTTGATACATCAGATCACAAAAAATAATTCAAATATTTTGACAATCTTGAAATGGTTACCTATAAACATCATATTATTTGCCAAAATAATTCAAATATTTGTGATCACAAAAAAAAAATTCAAATATTTTAACAATCTTGAAATGTCTACCTATAGACATCATATAATTTACCAAACATGTTACTTTTAAATGGAAATGGGTTCATGCAAATGAATCTATTGTGTTTTATTAAGAAGTTTTTGAGTGAAGTTATGAATGGAATTATAAGAAAACTTATGTACAATTTTATAAATAGTGAAATGCCTTAATGTGGAACTATGTAAAGGGTATCATAAAAATCATTAATCCAACCAAGTATTACCTTAGTACTTGATATCATTCCAACACTATTTGTTTGATACATTTGATAAAACACTTCTAACCTTACTGACCATGTACTTTACATGAACCTTATGATATAAATGTTAGTGATCAATTTCTAGCTAACATGTAAAATTTTGGCCATTTAAAGTCATTTTTTAATGAAAGTGAGAGCCTTAGAAAAATGAATGTTTCTGCTCAAATAAAAAATCGTCAGTTTGTTTCCAAACATTAATATACAACCTTTTGATATCTAGAATAAATCACATATGAGAAAACCTTAATTGAGTTGATTTCATTTTTCCAAAGAGTATATATGAAAAAACTTAGAATTTTTAATCAAAAGTTCAAGGCTCGTAAAAAATAATGCATTATGCAAATTCAAAATTGTCAACTCATTTTCATACCTTGACATGTACTCTTTTAATGTGTACATTAACTTTCTTAAATTTTGACTTTTAATTGAATTATTTTAGTCTGCCAAAAATGCTCAACTAACTCCTTTATGCATTGAAGAACAGAACTTGATGAGAGTTTTGAAACATCATGATAACCTAAGTTTATGAAATAGAGGCATGAAAGCACTAGTAAGTCTAGGTGTTTGTTTAAAAAATTAAAAAGAAAATAGACTCAAACGACACAACCATCACTTATGTGAGGAAACTGTGATGAAACAACAACTTTACATGGTGCAACAATATCATCACCAAAATCATAATCATTAATCTAGATGCATCGATGTAGTTTCACTAATGATTTCATTCTGAAAATATCACATCACCAAATCACCATACCATGAAAGATAAACAAAAAATAATTGATGATAAGAAGCATGAAAAAGCACACAACCAAGAAACCAAAACTATCAAACCATCCCTTCAAATAAAACAAAAAAAAATCAAATACAAGAGACAATAGTAATTTCAAAAATTCAATGGGGGGACCCTTTATTTTTGTCCAAAATAAAGAGGAGTTGTTCATGGCTCAAAATTTGGAAAGAATCCCAACTTAATAGAACTACATGACTAACATAAGGAACGAAAGTAGGATTTAGTTCCAGATTAGTTGAAAAGAATCCCAACTTAATAGAGCTATAGATTGAATTATACTCTAACTAAATAGGTTCTAAATTATATCCAATGTAAACATGATGGGTACAAACATTGGGATGAATTACCTTCATATCGGTAGATTCCCATGCAAATGCACCAACACACTTTTGCAACAACTCAATGAGTTGTTTCGTTTGTAAATTTTCTAGTCTTGGATTATAGTTCACTGTTTTTACGAGACTGATTTGAATGGGAAAATTAGTGATAATTGGAGATGCAAGATATATATAAGTAGGAATATTGTTATATTCATTTTCTACAAGATAAGATGAACTGCCTTCCATAAACATTTGCACAACATCATTACTATGAGACTCGAGATCAATAATGGCATCACAAATGAGATCATCATCATATTTCTCTTTAAAAACAAGGGCTAAATGAATCATAAATAGTTATTCAATGTTTTCTTCATCATTGTCCTCATTTTAAATCCAAAAAGGTATTTTTTGATTTGAACTTGGTTTAGTAGGAGGATATAAAGTTAATTTCTTGTTAGCATCACCATAGGAAATAGTCATATCTCTAGATTTGCAACAATTTCCAACCATGGCCTACCTAGTATTAAATGATAACCCCCAAAGTTAGATTTTGATTTTGGAACTATAAAATATGCTATATAGTCTTAAGAGTCTACATAGATAATGATATCCTCTAAAATAGCTTCAGTTTCAACTATAGATCGATCATTCATTTGAAGGACTGTAGAAGGTTTTCACAAATTGGTCAATTTAAGTTCTTTCATGATTTATGTAGTCATCACATTTATGGAAACTCATAAGTAAATTAAAGTATTAAGGATACAAATATTGTTAATGTATAAATCACCAATAGGGCTACCAAGATCTATATAATTAGTAGTAAAAACCCTTCCAAACATCAAATATGTGAGTTGACCAATTGCTTAGGTAGTAGGAGGATCTTTCCTCTTTCTACCAGATATTTTCAAACATGACTCTCTTTACAATATTAGAATAAATAGGTACATCCATGATTTAATTAAATAATGTAATCTTAACACACACATTCTTCAACTCACCACACTACAAGGAGAACACCTTCTAGTGGATGTTTTTACAAACCCCCCCAAAACAATTTGTCCCTTATACATTGATAGTGAAGGTGGGTGGCTAGAGATTTTAACCTTGGTGCAATGAAGTTGACCATGTGAACTGGTGCACCTCAGTCAACCATACACACTAGCGCTCCTAATTCGACCATGTGCACCTATGCTCTTTCACCACATAATGCCCCAATGCTTAACAAATAAAGCACACCGATAACAGCTATTAATATAAAATACTAAAATATTGACGGTGCTCCCCAATAACAAAGAGCACATGTGATCCCCAATAACAAAGTGCACTGATGCTCTCCCTAATAAAAGAACACACTGGTTCTTCAAAACATAACACCCTAGTGCTTAACAAATAAATCGCATCAATAACAGTTATTAATATAAAATACTAAAATATTATTTATTATTTTATAAGAAATAAAATGCATCACATTGCTCCCCAATAATAAAGTACACTAGTTCCCCTGCAATAAAAAAATGCACAGGTTCTCCCCCAATAATAAATCACACCAGTTCTCTCGCTAATAAAGAAGTGCACTGGTGGTCCCCCAATAATAAAGTGCATCGATGCTCCCCCAATAACAAATCCCATCGATGTTCATATAACAAATGCATTGGAACAATTGATTTTAAAAAATGAATTAATTTAAAAACCATAAACCTTCCATGATGTGCTTAGAAACCAATATATCTCTGGTGTGTTTTGGTAAAAAAATGCACCGTTACATCTTATTATTGAGCACATCGTTAAAGGATAAAATAAAAGAAAATTTACCAAACTGAATCAATGCACTGAAATATACAACAAAAAAATGAGCGGAAATTTTATATTTTCAAAATGTATGTGTTTATAAATGAAAATCCTAATCATTGTTTCTTTATTTTTCCAAAATTTAGAGGGGAGATTTGTGCAAGATAGATTTACAAGAAAAGTATTTGGAGTGGGTAGCTATTTTTGAAGAGCCAAATTTACATACAAATTTGCAGAGGAGAAATACTAGGCATGTGATTTTATTCTATTCATCATCTCAATATTTCCCTAATTGATTAAAACAAATTTCAATGCATTATAAAAAGAATAAAAGGGTTTCACAGTTACATTAATTATTGGAAGCCCTAGATTTCCGTTTGTTTCTCTTGGTTTTCCTCTCTATATTTAGCAAGATTTATTTTTTTAAGAAACATATTTTTATAGGGTTTCTTTACTTGCATATGGGAAATTTTGTATCTCTTGTAATGGGATCGCTCATTGAATTAGATCCCAAACCCTCTCATTGTCATTTTTGTTTTAAAAAAATGCTTCTGCGGTTCATGGTGTGCACTATATAGAAAAAGTGCATTGGTGCACATGTTCCTGTCAACAATATTGATTCTCTTAATTCGACCATACATAATGATGCTACTAAAAAACATAATTTCTAAGTTCTTAAAAAATAAATCCCACTCACAAAATTGTTATTAATATTAAATACTAAAATATTTCTGGTGCTCCCCAATAGAAAAAGCACACCAGTGCTCCCACAATAACAAAATGCACTGGTCCTCCCCTAATAACAAAGTGCCCTAGTGCTCTCTGCAATAAAAAATCGCATCGGTGCTCCCCCAATAACAAAGAACATTAGTGCTCATATAACAAACTCACTAGAACAATTAGATTTTAAACATAGTAAATTAATTTAAAAACCATAAACCTTCCACTGTCCGCTTAGAAACCAATATAGTTATGGTGCATTCCGGTAAAAAAAATGCACCGGTGCATCTTATTGTCAAGTGCATCTTTAAAGGGTAAAATAAAAGATTACCAAAATGAATCAATGTGTCAAAATATACAACAAAAAAATGAGTGAGAATCTCATATTTTCAAAATGTATGTGTTTATAAATAAAAACCCTAATCATTATTTCATTTTTTTGCCAAAATTTAGAGGGGATATTTGTGCAAGAGAGATTTACTATTGGAACATGTGATTTCTTTGTAACCTAACCTTGTCAAATTGATTGGGTTTACCAAGTCTTTGGGTTAATAACTGACTTAATTCTTGATTGACCATGTCCAGTTATGGATACCCAATCAATATTTTATGGATAGGTGAAACCGCCTTCACTCAAGCTTGTCGAGTTTAGTCCATGAAAAAACCTATTTATATATTATGTTATTGATCGATCTATGATTATCTCATATTGAGAATATCATCTTAGGATATATTCTCTCTCTCCTTGAGAAGCTTGTGCTTCAGTGCTACAGTGTCTTTAGACACCCCCTCTTCTCTCAAATCCATTTTCCTCTCTGTTCAATCACTATCCCAATGTAGTGTCATATTTGTTGTTTTCTTGATCTCAGGATCACAGAAAGACTCAAATTCAAATGAGACAATGTTGAATCCATTTGAAGGATTGCTCACTGCTTGATTTGAGTTATCAATCATTTGAAATATTCCCATATGGATTAACTAAAATTGATATCGATGAAGTTTTCATTGTGATTTATCTATTGGATATGGATGGGGTTTCTTTAGTCCCATCACTTGGTGGTTAAATGTTATCATCGTCAACTTTGTTTATTTTGACATCAATGGGAGTTTTCTTGATGAGGATTCTTGATCCATATTATTTTTGAGAATGAAATAAAGATGGAGCTATAACAATTAAATATACAAAGATATTACAATAAACACAGAGATATAGTAATGCAAAATTTTTATTAACGAGAAAAATGTATAGAAATTGTAAAATTATAGAGTGAATGACTCACTAGAATGGTGGCATTTTATCTCTAAGAAAAGATGTGATGGTTACGCTCATTTAAAAGAAGATAGTGTTTACAATGAGGTTCCAAAGGAATTTTTTAACATAAATAAAATCCAAAACCCTAACCGTGGAAGATGAAATGCCAAAAGTTTTGTGGGACCCGATGTAGGTAGTTGATACATCAACTTCACGAGGGTGTAACATTTGCATACGATCTTCATTTGGGGTGATCTATACCTTGTCATAAACATATAGTTGAGGAGTACATATTATTTTCAGCCTAGCATATTCCATGAGCAACATGTTAGGCAATGTTTATCCCAAAAAACGTTGTTTAGGGCCTCAAAGAAGCCTTGGAAGTTCAAGAGCCGAAAAAATATAAAAAAATGCCAAGGTGGAAACCCTTGTTTTCAGCAAGTTGAATAGATGGGTGGCCACCTATTTCCACATGAATAAATTCTTCAACCTTATATGAAAATTCCCTAGTTTTGTCTCTCATTGCACATATTCATATTCACTTGGATGTATCTAAGTCCTGGAATAATGTTAAGGAAGATTTGAATATCTTAGTTGGTCTGACTTTGTTTAAGTTTAACTTGGACCATCTGGCATGGGCTTATTTATACCCATGAATCAATGGAAAGAGTTTTTAATATTCATGGAATTCGACAGTAGTTGACTATGATTTCAACCCAATTGAAGGACCCTCAACCTTGGTTTGCCTTGACTTATTGTGTTCTCGTCGAAGTGGAAAAAAAATACAAATTTCCTCTCCTATCATCGATCGGGAAAAGATTCAACTTGGATTTGGAAGATACTCTTGATTCATGGCTCGATTGATCTCAAATCATGGATGCCCTAAAAAACATTTCGACTACTCGGCCTCTCATTGGCTCTTACTTCTCAACCTATGGTTAGAATAATGCGTGGATATTCTTATAATTCGATTTAAAAAGAAGTCTTGGTAGGAATTATATCATCCACTCTTTTCTTATCCCTGATGGGATATATCTAGATATGACCAACTTGCATGTAGGATTCAACTCACCTTCTTTTGACTAGTGCACCTCTATTTTCTGACGAGTTTGACTTCTGTGACTAGTGAAGCTTGGGAAGTCTATGCATGATGAGTATTAGTGACCCCCTTTCCTTAACAACCAACCATAAAGATGACTTGGTGTAATTCGTCAGAATTCTTGTCGACCTTACATCTATTTTAATTTGTTGTAGACTTATTGTCTTATATTTTTTCCCTCCATCAATGATGGGCATGTTAAATGAATATGAAGCTCTAATTCTTCAAAAATTACGGGATATTTGTGAGTATAAGGATATCACCTTAGAATAATATCACAATCACCTTGGTTTCAAAATTCACTTATTTGCAAAATTTTGTTGCATAGTTGGATACTGAGAATCGATGAATAAGTAGTGAAATGGAGACATCCCACACCAAGTTGGAAGATAAGGATTCCCTATTTTAAAACAACCTTCTACAGAGGTTTTATTAAAATTCTAGAAATATTATTGACCTAGAATAGACCATGGAAACCATTTTCCAAGAACTGGTGGATGATTTTAGTGACAAAAATAATCTTGTGGATGATCTCATGAAAGAGGTGAAAATGTTGTCTTAAATAAATAAAAAAGAAGGAATGAAAAATCAGTTCAAATATGCACAAGATGTGTTCTAGATTGTTGTGACTGAGCACTCCAGAAGTTTTGTTGCCATGGAGAACACTATTGATAGCTTTTTTTAGACTCTTATAGACGAATTTGAGGAGAAGACTAACCTTTTTGGATATTTAGAGGAAGCAGTGAAATATCTTCCTAATACAACAATGAGAAAAAATGTCATATTGATGATGGAATAAAATACCTAGCTAACTTAGGAGGTTTCCCACTTGGAAGCCTCCGTTGATGAGCTTCGTGAAGAAGATTCTTTGCTCCAAGAAGATAAAAATTGATTGTTTGATTAGTATCATACATTGAAGGGAAATTATGATACCCTATTGTTGCAGGTGACTAAGAAGGATGAGTTGCTTCTAGGATTGTAGACTATTGAATGAAATGTTGAGACAACTGATGAGAAGAAAATTAATGTTGTTGAAATTCTTGTTTCTTCTTCCAC
Source organism: Picea glauca (assembly GCA_000966675.3). Taxonomy (NCBI): domain Eukaryota; kingdom Viridiplantae; phylum Streptophyta; class Pinopsida; order Pinales; family Pinaceae; genus Picea; species Picea glauca. The sequence continues at coordinate 1,418,227 of JZKD02S1772298.1, forward strand.
CATTGTTGCTAGTCCAGTTGTTTGTGAGAAGTCTGCTGATGTTTTTGAGCTACCACAATCACCCATTTATTCTCCACCCATTTATTTTTCTTGTAATAATTTTGTTGTCAATTTATTATTTTAAACTGATAATTGTGGTTTTTCCCCAGCTTTGACAAACACACTACAGGTATAGAATCCCAACTTCTCACTAATATGGGATATACTAGAGGAGGACTTGGAAAGAATGTGCAAGGTATTCCTTCTCCTATTGTTTCTGAGGTGCTTCCACCAAGAAGAGGTCTTGGATATGATGTTTTTGTTTCCTCCTTCCCTGCACCTTCCCCTGCTACAAACAGGGAATTTTGTTTCATTGCAGGTGGAGTTAAGACTAATTTGATAGCAGAGAAATCTATGGAAACAGTTGTTGAGATGGTTGTTCCCGACATACCAGATTCTAAGAATATTTTTTTTGATGACATTATTGTTCATATACTAGGTTTTTCTACTATTGAGAGTACACCTGAACCTGAACCTATATCTCTTGATCAACGTGCACATCCCTCTATACCTTATTGTCATCCTTGCCATCCTAGACATGGAAATAATGCTTTCACATCCTTGCACAAGAGAAATGAAAGAAATAACTATTGACCCGTACCAACNGATCACAGAAAGACTCAAATTCAAATGAGACAATGTTGAATCCATTTGAAGGATTGCTCACTGCTTGATTTGAGTTATCAATCATTTGAAATATTCCCATATGGATTAACTAAAATTGATATCGATGAAGTTTTCATTGTGATTTATCTATTGGATATGGATGGGGTTTCTTTAGTCCCATCACTTGGTGGTTAAATGTTATCATCGTCAACTTTGTTTATTTTGACATCAATGGGAGTTTTCTTGATGAGGATTCTTGATCCATATTATTTTTGAGAATGAAATAAAGATGGAGCTATAACAATTAAATATACAAAGATATTACAATAAACACAGAGATATAGTAATGCAAAATTTTTATTAACGAGAAAAATGTATAGAAATTGTAAAATTATAGAGTGAATGACTCACTAGAATGGTGGCATTTTATCTCTAAGAAAAGATGTGATGGTTACGCTCATTTAAAAGAAGATAGTGTTTACAATGAGGTTCCAAAGGAATTTTTTAACATAAATAAAATCCAAAACCCTAACCGTGGAAGATGAAATGCCAAAAGTTTTGTGGGACCCGATGTAGGTAGTTGATACATCAACTTCACGAGGGTGTAACATTTGCATACGATCTTCATTTGGGGTGATCTATACCTTGTCATAAACATATAGTTGAGGAGTACATATTATTTTCAGCCTAGCATATTCCATGAGCAACATGTTAGGCAATGTTTATCCCAAAAAACGTTGTTTAGGGCCTCAAAGAAGCCTTGGAAGTTCAAGAGCCGAAAAAATATAAAAAAATGCCAAGGTGGAAACCCTTGTTTTCAGCAAGTTGAATAGATGGGTGGCCACCTATTTCCACATGAATAAATTCTTCAACCTTATATGAAAATTCCCTAGTTTTGTCTCTCATTGCACATATTCATATTCACTTGGATGTATCTAAGTCCTGGAATAATGTTAAGGAAGATTTGAATATCTTAGTTGGTCTGACTTTGTTTAAGTTTAACTTGGACCATCTGGCATGGGCTTATTTATACCCATGAATCAATGGAAAGAGTTTTTAATATTCATGGAATTCGACAGTAGTTGACTATGATTTCAACCCAATTGAAGGACCCTCAACCTTGGTTTGCCTTGACTTATTGTGTTCTCGTCGAAGTGGAAAAAAAATACAAATTTCCTCTCCTATCATCGATCGGGAAAAGATTCAACTTGGATTTGGAAGATACTCTTGATTCATGGCTCGATTGATCTCAAATCATGGATGCCCTAAAAAACATTTCGACTACTCGGCCTCTCATTGGCTCTTACTTCTCAACCTATGGTTAGAATAATGCGTGGATATTCTTATAATTCGATTTAAAAAGAAGTCTTGGTAGGAATTATATCATCCACTCTTTTCTTATCCCTGATGGGATATATCTAGATATGACCAACTTGCATGTAGGATTCAACTCACCTTCTTTTGACTAGTGCACCTCTATTTTCTGACGAGTTTGACTTCTGTGACTAGTGAAGCTTGGGAAGTCTATGCATGATGAGTATTAGTGACCCCCTTTCCTTAACAACCAACCATAAAGATGACTTGGTGTAATTCGTCAGAATTCTTGTCGACCTTACATCTATTTTAATTTGTTGTAGACTTATTGTCTTATATTTTTTCCCTCCATCAATGATGGGCATGTTAAATGAATATGAAGCTCTAATTCTTCAAAAATTACGGGATATTTGTGAGTATAAGGATATCACCTTAGAATAATATCACAATCACCTTGGTTTCAAAATTCACTTATTTGCAAAATTTTGTTGCATAGTTGGATACTGAGAATCGATGAATAAGTAGTGAAATGGAGACATCCCACACCAAGTTGGAAGATAAGGATTCCCTATTTTAAAACAACCTTCTACAGAGGTTTTATTAAAATTCTAGAAATATTATTGACCTAGAATAGACCATGGAAACCATTTTCCAAGAACTGGTGGATGATTTTAGTGACAAAAATAATCTTGTGGATGATCTCATGAAAGAGGTGAAAATGTTGTCTTAAATAAATAAAAAAGAAGGAATGAAAAATCAGTTCAAATATGCACAAGATGTGTTCTAGATTGTTGTGACTGAGCACTCCAGAAGTTTTGTTGCCATGGAGAACACTATTGATAGCTTTTTTTAGACTCTTATAGACGAATTTGAGGAGAAGACTAACCTTTTTGGATATTTAGAGGAAGCAGTGAAATATCTTCCTAATACAACAATGAGAAAAAATGTCATATTGATGATGGAATAAAATACCTAGCTAACTTAGGAGGTTTCCCACTTGGAAGCCTCCGTTGATGAGCTTCGTGAAGAAGATTCTTTGCTCCAAGAAGATAAAAATTGATTGTTTGATTAGTATCATACATTGAAGGGAAATTATGATACCCTATTGTTGCAGGTGACTAAGAAGGATGAGTTGCTTCTAGGATTGTAGACTATTGAATGAAATGTTGAGACAACTGATGAGAAGAAAATTAATGTTGTTGAAATTCTTGTTTCTTCTTCCACCATTGTTGCTAGTCCAGTTGTTTGTGAGAAGTCTGCTGATGTTTTTGAGCTACCACAATCACCCATTTATTCTCCACCCATTTATTTTTCTTGTAATAATTTTGTTGTCAATTTATTATTTTAAACTGATAATTGTGGTTTTTCCCCAGCTTTGACAAACACACTACAGGTATAGAATCCCAACTTCTCACTAATATGGGATATACTAGAGGAGGACTTGCAAAGAATGTGCAAGGTATTCCTTCTCCTATTGTTTCTGAGGTGCTTCCACCGAGAAGAGGTCTTGGATATGATGTTTTTTTTTCCTCCTTCCCTGCACCTTCCCCTGCTACAAACAGGGAATTTTGTTTCATTGCAGGTGGAGTTAAGACTAATTTGATAGCAGAGAAATATATGGAACCAGTTGTTGAGATGGTTGTTCCTGACATACCAGATTCTAAGAATATTTTTGTTGATGACATTGTTGTTGATATACTAGGTTTTTCTACTCTTGAGAGTACACCTGAACCCGAGCCTATATCTCTTGATCAACGTGAACATCCCTCTGTACCTTATTGTCATCCTTTCCATCCTAGACATGGAAATAATGCTTTCACATCCTTTCACAAGAGAAATGAAAGAAATAACTATTGACCCATACCAACTACCAGGATTGACTATGGTTGGATTGATGAGTGGTCATGGGAACATTTGATCTAATGTTTGAAGAGTTCCTACCATTGTGTATCATCAATTTTACAAATGTAAAATTCTCTTATTAATTCTTGATGTTTTATAGTGGTCGACCATAGGTTCGATCCGACTTGATAGTCGACTGTGTTTTATTGGGATATTGGTCGATTACGATTCAACCTAACTTGGCAGTCACCTAGAGGTGTTTTCCACTACATATTTTTCGATTGAGTTTCAACTATATATTTTCCATTGACTGGTGTGTTTTGATGAAGATTTGTTGTTGATGATTTGACCCCTCAGTTGTGTTTAAGTGGGGGAGTAATTGAAGTTTTCGATGTGTAAATCCAACTAATGAGTTGTGTGTTGACTCAACTACTTCTTGTTTAATCGACCTAGATTGTTGAGGTCGACCAAACTATGTTTGACTATGTTATTGGGAGATTTACTTCTACTTATTGTACATATTACAGAAACTGTTGGATTGACAAAGACTTTATATATTGGAGAAGACTATTGGGTTGACATAGATTGATTTTATTGGTGCGTTCTTATATATTCGACCGATCAACTAGTGGATGTTGTCTTGTTGTCTAGTCAACTGAACGATTAGGACCATGCTTTGATAGCGGAGGTTGCAACCATTTTTGTAATGGATGGATTCTCTTTGGTCTTGATTTGTGTTGATTGTGGTCATACTTCTTCAGGATTTTTTTGTACCATATTGTGATCAACCTTTGAATTCATAAAAAATTCAAGGGGTTATGTTATGAATTTTTTTTCCCTCCAAGCTGAGTTTACGGGGGGTTGTTGGAACATGCAGTTCCTTTGTAACGTCACCTTGTGGAATTGATTAGGTAGACCAAGTATTTAGGCAGATGGATGACTAAATCCCTGGTTGACCATGTCCACTTATGGGTTCTTGATCCACATTTTATGGACATGTGAAACCATCTTCACCCAAGTTTTTTGAGTTTGGTCCATGAACAAACCTATTTATAGATGATATTACTAATATCATATTGATCAAATCATCTCAGGAGATATGCTCTTGTCCATTGAGTGACTCGTGCTCCAATGCTACGGTTTCTTTTGACACCACTGATTCTATCGGATCCATTTCCCTTTGCATTCAATCCATATCCCAACATTTAAAAGAAAATTATTTGGAGTGGGAAGATGCTTTTGAAGAGCCAAATTTACAAACAAAATTGTAGAGGAGAAATTCCAAGTATGTGATTTTATTATATTCATCATCTTAATCTTTCCTCTATTTGATTCAAACAAATTTCAGTGCATTATAAAAATAAAAAATGGTTCCACAGTTACATTCAGTATTGGAATCCCTAGCTTCCTAATTGTTTCTCTTGGTTTTTATCTCTATATTTCATAATTAGATTTTTTTAAGAAATAGATTTTTATAGGGTTTCTTTACTTGTATATGGGGAATTTGGTCTCTATTGCAATGGTATCACTCATTGCATTGGATCCAAAAAACTGAGAATATTAGTTTTCTTTTTAAGAAATGCTTCTACGATTCGCAATGTGCACTGTATAGGAATAATGTGTTGGTGCACATGTTCCCATAAACAACACTGCATAATTTAAATCAAAAACAAATTTTTTGACATGTTCAAAAGTTCACAATAAAGAGTAATAAGGCACTGATGCTTCTATTGATTTATAGAACACCGATGCTTCTTTTAATTAGTAGAGAAAAGATGATTCTATTAATTAATAAAGGACCACTACTTTTATTAATTTATAGAGCACCAATGCTTCTATTAATATTATTTTATATAAAAAAAGAGTAGTTTGTATATCTGATGTTTCATGTCTTATTTTTATATAAAATGGATGATAGAAGTTCAATGAAAACAACTTATTGAAGAAAACGTGATGGTATCTCATCCCAACAAGAGAACAAGGTAATTCCTTTAAGTTGTATTAAAAATTTAACATCTTTGAATTATCTATAGGTTTAAATTAATGATGTGTGTTGGTGAAGGAGTGCCATGGAAATTCCAAGG